>JAINRI010000067.1:0-156443 GCA_025413485.1 Ficus microcarpa
ATAAATTTCTCTCCATGCATTAATGAAATATTTTAGAGAGTTGGCACTCTAGGTTTTATTTTGAGTATGTTAAATATATTATGAATGGATGTATGGATGAATGCTTTATATTATTTTGATAATATATGATGCTTGTTCAATTTTGCCGGTCATGATTCCATAGAGGTTAGAATTTGTATCTAGGTTTTTCAAGTGTAATAGATGCGGTCTATAATCACCGCTAGGTCGTTCTTTCAATTCCTAGAAATTTTGTAAGCCGGAAACGGCGTAGGAATTTTTTTTGTAAAATTCGGGCTACAATGGATTCAAGGAGATTGAAGATGAACGAAGGTATGGAAATTTTCAAAGGATGTGATTTTTTTATTTTTGGAAATTTTTTTAATTAAAAAAAAATTTTTTTGTATTAAAAAAAAAAAATCACAAGAATCTTTTGAAATTTAATTCCAATGATATGTGATTTTGATAATTTGGAAATCAAAATTGAAAATTTAAATTTAAATTTAATGGATATTATTATGAATTTTAAAATTTTGTGATTTAAATTTGAAATTTGGAAATTTCAAATTTTAAATTTGGAAATTTCAAAATTTAAATTTTAAAATTTAATAAACCGGATTTTAATTTAAATTTTGATATTTTGTAATTTTGATTAAAATTAAAAAATCACATATAATCTTTTTTGAAATTTAAATTTAATTTTAAATTTAAAAAGATGTGACATTGGAGAAGGAAGACACATTGAAGAAGGATACACGGCATGGATCTACAAATGAAGGCCGATATATGTTTCGGTTAATTTTTGTAAATTTTGCAATTTTCTTTTCTCTAGGATGGAATCATGATCCACGGCTATTTACATATTTTGCAAACCATGGATGATGACTTGCTATATGAATATGTATACTATTTCATGATGTATTGATAACATGCCATATAGACTAGGGAGTGCCACTCAATAAATATTGTTTATGCATAAAAAAACAAAAACCCTAATTTAAAAGATTGAGTGGGAGAAGGTTTTACACACTAAGACCTACGGCCTCCATCGTTGGTCCAATAGTTACGCATGGTAGTGCCTACTACTCGGTTTCGATCCGAGAATTCCCTTCGGATAGGTATCTTACCTAGAGCGCACACTGATTTGGATTTCCGAAAGGATAACAATTTTGGGCATATTTTATGTTTAGATCACCCCTCGGTGGCGGATGTAAAATATGGATTCAAAATTGGAAACGATGGTTACACACTCATACTACTTTATTTATTAACCCTCCTCGAGGCTCTGTTATGTAAATTAGTGGCCAAATAAACGATAGTTAATATATATTTAATGGAGTTTGTTCCATGGATGAATATGTATTAATCGGAAGGGATCCGTGTTCTTGGCTAGTTATTCTATGACTACCCCTCGGTAGCTTAGAAAGCGGTAGCTAGGAATTGTCGTTGTAAGGTATGTGTTTTAAGGGTTTTACACATGAACATTTAGATTGCATATAGATCTTTTTGTTTCATTACAAAATCATATTTTATAAACTGATAGGATGTTTGCTCATACTTATTACATGTTTTCTTATTATAGATCAAAATGTCAAGCCCTTTATCTGTGATACTTACGCAAAACAAATTAACTGGCGAGAATTTTAATGACTGGAAAAGGAACTTGCTAATCGTCCTAAATTTGAGAAACACAGTTTTGTCCTAACCCAACCTCGACCACCTACGCCTACGATCGATGCTCCTGATAGGGATTTTGTAGCGCTTGAGCGCTGGGACAATTCCAACCTTAGTGCCATGTGCTATATTCGGGCGAGCATGTCTAACGTGCTCCAGAAACAGCATGAGGAACATCAAACTGCTAGGCAGATCATGGATAACCTGGAGGAAATGTTTGGTGAACAAACTATCCAGGCTAAGACCGATGCTATCAAAGGTCTCATGAACTGCAGGCAGAAGGTTGGAACTCCCATCAAGGAGCACATGATGACAGTCATGGCTTATTTGTCTGAAGCTCAGGCAAATGGGGCTGAGATCGATGCTGCAACTCAACTGGTTATGGTTTTTCAAACCTTATCCAAGGATTTCGATTTGTTTCAGGCATCCTACAACCTTAACCGGAAGGAGATGTCTTTAACGGAATTGATGAAAGAGTTGCAAGCCTTTGAGAACATTTTTAAGGGTTCTGGATCTAAGGCTGAGGCAAATTTGGCTGAACCTAGTTCGTCTGTTCCTAATCCCAAAAGGAAGAAGGAAAAAGGGAAGAACAAGGGGAATAAGCCTGCGGTGAATGCACCTGCTTCTAAGAAGTCTACCAAGACTAAGAAGCAAAAGGTGGACCCCAAAAAGGTTAAGTGCTTTCACTGTGGGAAGAAAGGACATTTCAAGAAGGATTGCCGAGATTTCCTGGCTTTGCAAAAGCAGAAAGGTAATTTCAATGTCCTGTATCTTGAGGGTTGTTTAGTGGAAGAATCTAAGGACAATTGGGTTATAGATTCTGGAGCTACTAACCATGTTTGTATTTCTCTACAGGGGTTCAAGGTAACGAGAAGTCTGCATGAGGAGGACTTTACGTTAAGAACCGGCGATGGGACGTTGGTGCGAGCTGAAGCAGTGGGAGAAGTGCATCTTTATTTTGATGAATTTAGGTTTATTGTTTTGAGACATTGTTTTTATGTTCCTAATTTTAAGAGGAACCTAATTTCGGTAGCTTGTTTAATTAAAGATTCTTATTCAGTTTCTTTTAATAATAAAGTTGTTATTAGGAAAAACAATTCTCTTATCTGTAATGGATGGATGCATGGAAATCTTTATTTTATCAAACCTAAGATGCACTCACTGCTTGATACAGAATTGGAAAAGAACTCTAAAAGACATAAGTCTTCTCACTCTAACAAATCATATCTTTGGCATTTACGACTTGGTCACATAAGCCTTAACAGAATTCAAAGGATGGTAAAAGATGAATGCCTCGACTTGTACGAGGTTGAACCTTGGCCACAATGCGAATCCTGTTTGGAGGGCAAGATGACTAAACGGCACTTTGCTGCCAAGGATGGTCGTGCCGAGAAACTTTTAGAACTTGTGCATACAGATGTTTGTGGTCCCATGAACATAGAAGCACGTGGTGGGTATGAGTATTATATCACTTTTATTGATGATTACTCAAGGTATGGATATGTCTATTTAATGACCCGCAAAAGCGAAGCCTTTGACAAGTTCAAAGAGTTTCGGGCTGAAGCGGAGAAACAATTAGGCAAGTCCATTAAGACACTTCGATCGGATCGAGGTGGGGAATACCTATCGGATGAGTTCTTAGGATATTTGATAGAGAATGGGATACAATCCCAGTTGACTGCACCTGGTACTCCTCAACAGAATGGTGTAGCTGAGAGAAGGAATAGGACCCTATTGGATATGGTCCGGTCTATGATGAGTTATTCCACTTTACCTTTATCATTTTGGGGGCACGCCATACAAACTGCATGCTATCTTCTGATAACGTTCCCTCCAAATCGGTTCCTAAAACTCCTTATGAGTTATGGACGAGTAGGAAACCTAATTTGAATCATATTCGAATTTGGGGTTGTCCGGCACACGTCCTGGATAAGGAAGCGAAGAAATTGGAGTCACGATCAGAAGTGTGCTTGTTTGTTGGCTATCCAAAAGGGACAAAAGGTGGTCTGTTCTATAATCCAAAGCAAAATAAAGTCTTTGTTTCAACACATGCAACATTCCTTGAGGAAAGTTACATGGAAGACTTTAAACCTCGTAGCAAAGTAGTGCTTGAGGAGATGACTTCGGGTTTGGATGTTCCTAAAGTCACAGAAAACCCTGCGGAAAAATCACTAAAGAATCAACAACCACAGGAGCTTCGTCGTAGTGGGAGGATTATCAGGGAACCTGAAAGGTACATGTTCAGTGGTGAAGTTTATGAAGCAGAATCCATAGAACATATTGATGATCCGCTACGTACAAGGAAGCTATGGAGGATGTTGATTCTAGTCTTTGGCAAAAGGCTATGAACGCCGAGATGGAATCTATGGATTCCAACGGAGTCTGGAAACTTGTAGACTTACCCCAAGGCATAAAACCGATTGGGTGTAAGTGGGTATACAAGAGGAAGAGAGGTGTGGATGGGAAAGTGGAAACTTTCAAGGCAAGACTTGTAGCGAAGGGCTATACGCAGAAAGAAGGAATCGACTATGAAGAAACCTTCTCGCCTGTAGCAATGCTTAAGTCAATCCGCATTCTTTTATCCATTGCGGCTGCTCTCGATTATGAGATCTGGCAAATGGATGTCAAGACAGCTTTCTTAAATGGCTCTCTTGAGGAAGATATCTATATGATACAACCAGACGGATTCAAGGCAAAAGGCCAAGAAGACAAAGTATGCAAGTTGCTTAAATCCATTTATGGATTAAAGCAAGCATCTCGTTCTTGGAATATTAGGTTTGATCAAGCGATCAAAACTTATGGATTCAAACAAAACATTGATGAACCATGTGTTTATAAATGTATCAAGAACGAGAAAGTGGTGTTCCTTGTACTCTATGTGGATGATATATTGCTTATTGGAAACGATGTGGCAATACTATCATCTGTCAAAGTTTGGTTAGCCAAACAGTTTGACATGAAGGACTTAGGAGAAGCTAGTTATGTTCTTGGTATTCAACTCTTTAGAGATAGAAAGAACAAAACGATAGCACTCTCCCAAGCTTTATACATTGATAAAGTACTTGAGAGGTTTTCTATGAAGGATTCCAAGAAAGGTGCTCAACCTTTCAGGATTGGAATCAAACTTTCTAAAGATGACTGTCCCAAGACATCGGAAGAAAGGGAGCGTATGAAAAATGTACCTTATGCATCAGCAGTAGGTAGTCTTATGTACGCTATGTTATGCACTAGGCCTGACATTTGTTTTGCGGTTGGTATGGTAAGTCGATATCAGTCGAATCCGGGACCGAACCATTGGGCTGCGGTCAAGCATATACTCAAGTATCTACGGAGAACGAGGGATTATATGCTAGTGTATTCCGGTCAGGACCTTGTTCCTATAGGATATACTGATTCTGATTTTCAATCAGATCAGGATTCAAGGAAATCGACTTCAGGATCTGTCTTCACCCTTGGAGGTGGTGCCGTTGTGTGGAGGAGTGTTAAGCAATCTTGTATTGCTGACTCGACCATGGAAGCCGAGTATGTGGCAGCCAGTGAGGCATCAAAGGAAGCGGTTTGGCTCCGCAGGTTCCTTAGTGACCTTGAGGTCGTTCCTGGTATGGATAAAGCTATGGTGCTCTACTGTGACAACAGTGCAGCAGTAGCTAATACCAAGGATCCTAGGCATCATAAGAGGAGTAAGCACATTGACAGAAAATATCACATTATCAGAGGCTTTGTTGAGAGTGGAAATGTGACGGTTTGCAAAATCGCATCGGAGGACAATCTTGCTGACCCGTTCACGAAGACTTTGGTGGCCAGAAGATTCGAAGAACACGTCGAAGGCATGGGGATGCGTAATATGTCACATTTACTCGCTTAGGGCAAGTGGGAGATTGTTGGGATCTATAGGTGCCCTAAGGATAGAAAATCTTAGGGATTTTCTGTAAATATGACATTTTGATATTAATAAGAGGAAATTATTCATGTTTAATAAGTTGTGTCCTATTTACTTTCATTTGTTGATTGTATAATTATTTTGAGCAAACATAAAATACTCCTAGGCTGTTGGTAATATATCGAATTACCATATGTATACGGGGTATGCATAGAAGACGTGGTAATTTGATAACAGTCTAAATAAATAGTCCGCAATCAACGGAATAAGATTTGGGGATCTTATTCATGATAAGATTGTAAAGGTTGTCTACTTCCTTGGAGGGATGGTTTGTCTTGACCATCGGATAGGTTCCGAGTAGAAACTTTAATGTATACCAGTATTGAGGTATGACATTGGACTGGACCTAAAGTGTTAATTGATTCGGTTTAATAATTCCGTTTATAAGAATCAATGATACTTTGATTATCATCCTGCATTAATCTTAATCCTGAAATGATTACTTGAGTTCGCATCCATGACTTATGTACTTTGATGCACTAAAGGTGAGACACTGTTAATTCATGGTCAACATACTTGTGTTTTGGGTGCATGACTTATGGATGGAGAAATCAAGATTCATAGATACGGAATCCATAGCTATCTTAATGATAGTAAATGTTATCTACTTAAAGGTATTATTCGGGGATTGAAAGATAGTATAACAAGATCTTGGCCATCGGTTTACTTTGTGTTCTCTGGTGGTTTTCCAATTGTATGGTTTTACAATTGGTGGTTCTTTCAATGGAGAATAATTGAACTTTAAGTTAAAATGATTGAAAAGGTAAAACGGAAAAAGTCCTTAATTCAATCATGGATAACATATGGGGATTAAGCAAGCGATGAATAAATCATGGAAGAAGCACTACGTGAGAGAGCTTTCGTAATACGGTATGTAAACAGGAGTTCAGCTTCAAACTTTTAGTGGAATAGTTTTGAAGTTGATAATTGATGGATAATTAATCTGGGATTAATTTTTCACAATTATAGGAGCCTCTTTACATATTTCCATCGGGTCCCTCTATTAGCTCATATAGTTCCACGAAGCGTCTCGGGATTTGTTCCTAATGAGATCGGTAAATTGTAAATGGAATTTTGTAATGTCTATTAAGACATGGTACTCTCTAACATGCAATCCAGAAAGGATTGGACATGTGAAATTTGTAGACAAATGATTTGTCAACATGTGATTGGTTAATTTGAATTTTGAAAATAAGATTGTATTTGAATTTTGGAAAACAAAATTTTTCTCTCCTAATTAAAAGTGGTGCACGTTTTTTAATTGTATGGAGGGAAGAAAATTTTGTTTCAAAATTATTTAAATATATTCCTAACATTTAATTATTAATTGGTTTAAATAATGGAGATTATTTCATGAATTTTTCTTTCCTAATTAAAGAGGTGCATGGTTTTTGTGAGGAAAGAAAATTTGAAATATTTCATTAATTTAAATTAATTAATATGGATAATGTTTATGGAAAATATTTATTCAAATATGTGAATCCTATTTAAATTCGAAAAGGTTTAAAAGAAGTTTGAATCTAGATAGGACTAGGATCTTTTGACTAGTCTAGATTCTTGATTTAAAATTTAAACCACCAATCAAGATTTCTCTCACTTTGTGGCCGAATTTTAAAGGGGATTTCCTCTTGAAATTTGTTTTTAGGTTCAATGAATCTAGCCCTAAAGTTGTATGATCTTTTGGTTCAAGATTTATCCGGAAAATAATTATTAATTATTTTTCAAGTAGGAGATAAATTTTGAAAAGGATTGTAATACTATATAAAGGCTAGGAGTTCTTGAAAAACCAATTTTTGATAATTTTAAAAGGGAAAAACGTTTTTTTAATAAAAAAAAAAAAAAATTTTTTCTTCCACATCAAAAATTCGGCTTTCTTGTGAGAGAGAAAAAGAAAGAAAATTCCATTGAATCAAAACTGCGAGAAAGGTTAAACCGAGTGATTATTTTCATAGGAGGTTAACCGGTTTCTGTTTTGTAGTTTTGAAGAAAGAAGTTGGATCAAATTCTCAACGAGGATCATCGGAATTGAGAAGGAGGGATCTAGACTTCGGAAAGAAATACCGGTCGCTTGGATTCATAGAACGTGTGCCCACACACACTTTGAGACGTGGAACTCGAGAATAGTAGAGAAGACACGTTGGTCAAACGCTCTAGCAATTCCGGAATCCAAGAAATAAGGTACGCTTGATCATGAATTAATTTATTGTTATATGCATCATGAGCTTCTTTTCCGGAAACGGCATAAAATTTTTAAAACTTCCGCTGCGCCGTAACTCCAATACCGGATCCGATTTTTCCAACAGACCGAGCCTCTTCAAAAAGAGCTAATGGAAGCCAAGATCGAGCTCATCACGGGAAGATTAACTGCTCTAACCTTCCAGCCTACTATTTTGGATGGCATGAAGGAACGTCAAGAAGCCGATGTCTCGCTGCTTAGGACGAAAAATGAAGTTTTAGAAGGAAAGGAGTCCGATTTCCACATATCTGATGAGGGCATACTCTATCAAAAGAATAGACTATGCATTCCTAACGAGGAAAAATTGAAGGAAAAGATCATGAAGGAAGCTCACGAGACTCCGTATTCTGTCCATCCCGGAGCCACAAAGATGTATAAAGACTTAAAGGAGAGCTTTTGGTGGCCCAAGATGAAGAACGACGTTGTTACTTTTGTCAGTAAGTGCCTTACTTGTCAAAAGGTAAAGGCGGAACATCAACGTCCAGGAGGAGAATTACAGAAAATTTCCATCCCAGAATGGAAATGGGACCAAGTGACGGTGGACTTCGTGGTTGGTCTGCCTCGAACTCCTAGCGGCAACGACGCTATTTGGGTGGTCGTTGACCGATTGACAAAGTCGGCACACTTTATAGCCATCAAGCTCAGCTTCTCTGTGGAACAGTTGGCAGAATTGTACGTGGCTCAGATCGTTCGCTATCATGGAATTCCGAAGACGATAATCTCGGATCGCGATGGTCGCTTCACTTCAAAATTTTGGAAGAGCGTACATGAAGCAATGGGTACCAAGCTTTCATTTAGTACAGCTTTCCACCCACAAACAGATGGACAATCAGAAAGGACCATTCAAACCTTAGAAGACATGTTGCGAGCTTGCGTGATGGATTTCAAGGGAACTTGGGATAAGAAGCTTCCTTTGATTGAATTCTCGTACAACAACAGTTTTCATGCTTCAATCGGAATGGCTCCTTATGAAGCTTTATATGGAAGAAAATGTAGATCTCCAGTCCACTGGTACGAAACAAGAGAAAAAGAGCTTGTATCTACGGACTTCATTCGAAAGACCACAGAAAACGTGAAGCTCATACGACAAAGGATGGAGACTGCATTTAGCCGGCAAAAGAGCTATGCCGACAAGCGCCGAAGACCTCTCGAATTTCAAGAAGGAGACTTGGTTTTCCTCAAGGTCGCTCCGTTCAAGGGAGTCATGCGATTCGGAAAGAAGGGGGAATTAAGCCCAAGGTATATAGGGCCGTTCGAGATACTCGAAAGAGTTGGGAACGTAGCCTACAAGTTGGCATTACCTCAAGAATTAGCATATGTGCACAATGTGTTTCATGTGTCGATGCTAAAGAAGTATGTTCCGGACCCCTCGCACGTAATCGAGCACGAACCGATCGAGGTTCGAGAAGATTTGACTTATGAGGAGAAGCCAGTCCAGATTTTGGCACGAGAAGAAAAAGTGTTAAGAAGTAAGGTTATCCCTCTAGTCAAGGTACTATGGAGAAACCGCTACATCGAAGAAGCGACGTGGGAACGAGAAGAAGATATGAAGAGAGACTACCCCGATCTGTTCTAATTTTCGAGGACGAAAATCTTTTAAGGAGGGTAGGTTGTAAGACCCGAAATTTTTGTAGACTTGTAATCTCCTCGTTCGTAAGGAATTAGAGTCTAAATTATGTGTTATGATGTGATGTATGAAAAATTATGAATAATAATGAGAAATTCATGATTTTGTTCCAAACGATGTTCGAGTCCTCATTTAATGATTTTGGGACTCAGTTAATGTTTTACGAGCCAAGAACGAAGTTTTTAAAGGAAAAAGGAATGAAAAAGGATGAAATTTGACAAAAGTCAAAGGTTTGACCAAAAGTCAAAGGGTTGACCAAAAAGTCAAAGGGTTGACCAAAAAGTCAAAGTTTGACCGGGACGGGTCACAACGTCGACTTTACAAGTATGATGAAGAAATATGAAAAGAATCTCCGAAAATGGAGTTTTATAAGCCGTAAATCCACCCTAGAAAGATCAAGCACACCGAAAAAGAATTAAGGGCAAAAAGGTCTCCGAAAAATTGGAGAAAGAGAGTTTCGGTCCAAATTTACATGGAATAAATCTTGGATCAAATTATAAAAATAAAAATGCTCATCACAGTGTTGAAAATAACTGTAGAGCACGAAGGTAATCGCGAAAGGACGAAATGGCCAAACAAGGCCTTAGAAGAGTTAGTGGAAGATGATGTCCTTGTAATGACATCACCATTCCCTAACCAAAAATTGAAATGTAATGGAAGCCCTCTAGCCCCATGAAATCCGGCCAACTAGACAAAGAAAAGAAAAGAAATTGGTTAGTTGGAAATCAATGGAGACTTGAAAGCCAACCAAGTCAAGGACCCATGCCCATGCTTGTGACCTCATTATCCACTAACCAAACTTGAGCATTTGGGCTACTCTCCCTCCCATAATTTCGGCTGCAAGAGGAGAAAGCAAAGGAAAGAAAGAAAAAGAAAGTCAAGGGGACAAGAAGGTATGGCATAAAGCCATAAAATAAGGACCCAAAAGGTGGGTTAGGTATGAGATTTCCTAGAAGCCTTCTAGAGCAAACCATGGGCTGCCACCTATCCCTTTTCTCCCCACCAACTCCGGCCATTCAAGCAGCCATTTCCCCCCTTGGATTCGGCTGATCAAAGAAGAAAGAAAGGATGGGAACAATGACAAGATTTAAAGCCTAAAATCAAGGAAAAAGATTGAACAACTCTTGTCCATCAAGTCCCTTCACTCTAGTCACTTTTGGTTGGACAAAAATGAGTCAAGCTCATGCCTTTCCATCCCAAAAATCTGGCTGCTCACTCCCTCCCACTCCCCATCATTTTCGGCTGCAAAGGAAGACAAGAAAGAATGGACACAAAGCCTTGAAACAAGGGCAAGAAACCAACCACCAAGTCACATCACTAGACCACCCTTTCCTTGTGCCTTTTGAAGGAAAAAGAGAGCCAAAACCTCTCATTTCCCCTTGTGCAAGTTCGGCTTTGAGAGAAAGAGAGTGAGAGCAAAGGAAAAATTTGGAATCCCATTCCAAGAGGAGGCACGGTTTTGAGAGAAAGAGAGAGAGAGATTGGAAAAATTTTCTTGTGAGTTTGTGGAGCGTTGACCGACCAAGAAGCAAGAGAGGAAGAGGTAAGTAAATCTTGAAAATTTCTTGGATTCCTCCCTTGATGATTTTCGGTTTTTAGTTGGAAGCAAGAAGAGCTAACAACAAATTTTTGGATGCATTTTTATGAAGAAAACCGTGGGATAGGAGCAAGCCAAGGAAGGAAGAAAATCTTTTGGATTTTGAAAACCCTAACTTGGGTTGAGGTAAATCTTTTAAACCCCTTGGATCTAAGCTTTATTTAAGTATTTTTAAGGTTGGTTCAAGAGATTTGTAAGGACATAAGTCCATTTAAATTTCAGCCCTATTTATGGTGTGTATGTGCTTGATAGGTTAGGGTTGGTTGGCTAATTTTTCTATGCTTGTTGCTTTAAAAATTTGTGCATGAAAATGATGGATTTTTCATGCTAGAAGATAGGTTGTATGTCCCATAAGGTTAGGCCAAAAATCTGCCAAGGCAGTCCACTTATTGCATGCTAGCTTAAGACGTAAACCGAACACAACCCTCAACACTGCCAGTTCGGGTTCGAACCTGAGCAGTTTCGGGAAAATGAAAATATCATGCCCTTAGAGGCCAAATGAGGAAAAAGTTAAAACACGAAAGTTGTTCGGAACAACTTTTCCTAGAGGACATCGCGGATAGAATCTCGAAATAAGGCTCCAAAGGCCTTCGTTTTGCTCGAAACCCGTGGCTGAACTCTGGAACGTTCTCCACACAGTTTTCCAGACTTAACCCGTTTTCAAATAAAAACTGGTACCAATCTAGGCCGAACTAGATTTTGTGCAAAACATGAAAGTTCTAGCATTTTTCGATAGCTACAACTTTCATGAAGAAAAGTTTTTCAGATTCCAAGCCGATTTTTAAACTGGGCGCGTTTTGTGAGAGGCGCGCAGAGTGTCCGAAAACCAACAAATGAATCTCACGAAAATCCTTTCTAGAAAAGTAATGAAGTGTTCCAAAATGGTCATTTTAGCATCGGAAACCATTCCAAAGGTGGTTTCCGACCCCAAATGATTTTACAAAATAATTATTTCGAAAACCATGGATTTCAAGGGCTCGGGTTTGAAATTCACATTTTTCCATAAAGAAAAGAAAAAGAGGGTTTCAACCAAACAATTGCAAGATAAAGAAAATAATAAAATTAAGCTAATGAATTTTCTAACTAAAAGGAGTTAGAATTTTTATAAGAAGAATGAAGGATTTTGGGAAGTGAATTGCATAAGATTTTCCAAAAATAATGAAGAGAAAGTTTATAGTAAAATTGGTGAACAAGCCGATTACGAACGGTAACCGGATATTAGATCCGAGTTACATACCCAAGGATAACCAAGGGTTGACAAGAGGTTGACCCAAGGTTAATCAAGGTTAACCTTAAGGGTTACCCAACATAACCCTAAGGGATACCCACAAGTGTATTGGGCTAAGATTTAATGGGTTCAAGGAAATAACCCAATAGCATAGGTATATGAGCAAAGCCCAATAAGAGAGCAAGGCTCTAACCAAAAAGGTTACCCAATGTAACCTCAAAGGAATTATCCAAGTCCAATAAAGAATAGGGATAAAAATGGCCTAGATGGATAACATGTATAGGGGACATACAACCAAAAGTAAATATGAGTGTTGGTAGGTCACCAACACCTTACGAAAAAATCCTGATCCTATATTTTGGATATATCAGGAAAGTGAATTGCGGTTGCCGACGATTGAAAGGACGCAATTCTAAAGGAACACGGCACTAGAGGTAAGTACAAACCTCACCTGCAGTATGAAAACTAGTAAATTATGTTCAAGTATGTGGTTTTCAAATAAGCTGCAATATGTTGTGTGCTATATCTATGAAATGCCATGTTTTATGAAAAGCGCTATTTTTGCGAAATGCCATGTTTATAAAATGCGCTATTTTCGTAGAATACTATGTTTATGAAAAGGTGCTATTTTTGCGAAATGCCATGTTTATAAAATGTGCTATTTTCGTAGAATGCTATGTTTATGAAAATGTGCTATTTTTGCGAAATGCCATGTTTATAAAAGGTGCTATTTTCGTAAAATCCTATGTTGATAAAAAGTGCTATTTTTGTAAAAGATTATAATAGTGCTATATTCGCAAAATGCCATGTTTACGAAAATGTCATATTTGCAAATGCCATGAATGAAAGGAATGCCATGCCATGTTATTAATGAGATACAAAGTATGTTATCATGTAGTGACATCATATGGTATGATCACTAAAGATAAATAACATGGTAAGAAGTCACAAGTAAGGTGTCGTACCAACCTCTCCAAGGTGGAGGATTTTTATATACAAGTCACGGATTCACCTCCTCGATTCTGTAAGAGGGTGTAATCACTTGTGTTCCCTGGTGCAGTTAGGGGCTTGCAACCCCATCTAACTGTACTGGGAGGCGCGCTATAATTTCAGGGTACGTACACTAAGGGGGCCCATAAGAAAGATAAGAAAGTTAATGAAATGCATAACTGGAACATAATTGGTTCACGCATATGCATATGATAAATGAATGTTTTTCATGATGATTTAAATGTTTTGTGAGATTATGTTTGTGCTTACTGGGCGAAAGCTCATTCAGTTATATTTCATACTGTAGGTAAGAAACCCGCAGTTTAATGCTGGGCATTGTTGGAGCGGTGTGGCGGCGGACGAGGGCGGTATGGATACCACTACGCATAGTTTCCGCAAATCTTTTGATGTAAAGAAGTTTTTATGTATAAGCATGTATGATAAAGACAAATTATGCTTTATAGTATTTTGGAACTAAATACTCTAAGTAATCGTTTACTTGAGTAGTAATGAAGAGTTACTAAAGACAAATGTTTTATAAGTAAGTTTCAAAATGAAAAATGTATAAGAGTTTTAAGAAAGTTCAAAAAAAAATTATCCCCAAATTTTCAAGTAAGTAAGTAAAGTAAGGAGTGACAGCCCTACGTAGTAAGGGGGCGTCACAGATCTGCCCTTGGCAGCCAAGAGAGCTTGCTAGACTTAGGGATGGATTTTTGTGTTTATGGTATGTGATGATGCATGAGTTAGAACCATGTAACCCTAGTCTTTTTAATTTTCGGATTTGGGGTTGCATGAGTAGAATAAGATGGATTTATGGGTTGTAATGGGACGTTAGAAGCGCTGCTTGATGTTGTCTAAGCTCCCGATGTGATCGGTCGAGATAGATTCCGCGAATAGGACGTAAACCGAAGAGAGGAACTGAAACTGCCAATTCGGATTCGAATCTGGCCAGTTTTGGGAAAGGGTAATTTCAAGGCCCTTAGAGGCCGAATGAGGTAAAACTTAAAACACGAAAGTTGTTCGGAACAACTTTTCCTAGAGGACAGCGTGGAAATAATCTCGAAATAAGGCTCCAAAGGCCTTCGTTTTACCCAAAACCCGTGGTTGAACCCTGGGACGTTCTCCACACAGTTTTTCAGAGTTAACCCGTTTTCAAATAAAAAATGGTACTGATCTAGGCTGAAATAGATTTTGTGCAAAACATGAAAGTTTTAGGATTTTTCGATAGCTACAACTTTTGTGAAGATAAGTTTTTCAAATTCCAAGCTGATTTTTAAACTGGGCGCGTTTTGTGAGAGGCGCGCAGAGAGTCCGAAATCTAGCAAATGAGTCTCACGAAAATCTTTTCTAGAAAAATCATGAAGTGTTCTTAAATGATTATTTTAGCTTTGAAAACTGTTCCAAAGATGGTTTCCGACCCCAAATGATTTTATAAAATATTTATTTCGAAAACCATGAATTTTAAGGGCTCGGGTTTGAAATTCACATTTTCCCATAAAGTAAAGAAAAATAGGGTTTCAACCAAACATTTCCAAGTTAAAGAAAATAATGAAATTTAAGCCAATGAATTTTCTAATTAAAAGGGTTAGAATTTTTACAAGCAAAATGAAGGATTTTTGGAAGTTAATCACACAAGATTTTCCAAAAATAAGGAAGAGAAATTTTAAAGTAAAATTGGTAAACAAACCGATTACGAACGGTAACCGGATATTATATCCGAGTTACAAACCCAAGGATAACCAAGGGTTGACAAAAGGTTGACCCAAGGTTAATTAAGGTTAACCTTAAGGGTTACCCAATATAACCCTAAGGGATACCCACTGTATATTGGGCTAAGATTTAAGGGGTTAAAGGAAATAACCCAATAACAAGGATGTATAAGCAAAGCCCATTAATAGAACAAGACTCTAAACCAAAAGGGTTACCCAACGTAACCTCTTAAGGATTTAATCGAAGTTCAATAAAGAATGGGGATTAAAGTGGCCAAGATGGATTTTATGTATAGGGGACATACAACCAAAAGTAAATGTGAGTGTTGGTAGGTCACTAACACCTTACGAAAGGATCCTGATCCTATATTTTTGGTATATCAGGAAAGTGAATTGCCGTTGCCGACGATTTAAGGAACGCGATTCTAAGGATACGGTACTAAAGGTAAGTACAAACCTCACCTGCAGTATGAAAACTAGTTAATTATGTTCAAGTATGTGGTTTTCAAATATGCTGCAAAAATGTTGTGTGCTATATCTATGAAATGCCATGTTTTATGAAAAGTGCTATTTTTGCAAAATGCCATGTTTATAAAAGGTGTTATTTTCGCAAAATGCTATGTTTATGAAAAGTGCTATTTTTGCAAAAGATTATAAAAGTGCTATATTTGCAAAATGTCATTTTTACAAAAATGTCATGTTTGCAAATGCTATGAATGAAAAGAATGCCATGCCATGTTATTAATGAGATGAAAAGTATGTTATCATATAGTGACATCATAAGGTATGTTCACTAAAGATAAATAACATGGTAAGAAATCACAAGTAAAGTGTCGTACCAACCTCCCCCAAGGTGGAGGATTTTTATATTAAAATTATGGATTCGCCCTCTCGTTTATGTAAGAGGGTGTAATCACTTATGTTTCCTGGAGCAGTTAGGGACTTGCAATCCCATCTAACTGTATCTAGAGGAGCGCTATATGTTAAGGGTACGTACACTATGGGGCCCATAAGAAAGGTAAGAAAGTTAAAAGAAATGCATAAATGGAACATAAATGGTTCACGCATATGCATATGATGATGTATGTTTTTCATGATGTTTTAAATGTTTTGTGAGATTATGTTTGTGCTTACTGGGCGAAAGCTCATTCAGTTATATTTCATACTATAGGTAAGAAACCCGCAGCTTAATGCTGGGCATTGTTGGAGCGGTGTGGCGGCAGACGAAGGCGGTATGGATACCACTACGCATAGTTTCCGCAAATCTTTTGATAAGTAAAGAAGTTTTGTACATATAAGTATGTATGGTAAAGACAAATTATGCTTTACGGTATTTTGGAACTAAATACCTTAAGTAAGCGTTTGCTTATGTGGTAATGATATATTGCTAAAGACAAATGTTTTATAAGTATGTTTCAAAAAAAAAAATATATTCCTCATTTTCAAGTAAAGTAAGTAAGTAAGTAAGACGTGACGGCCCTACGTAGTAAGGGGGCGTCACAGGTTTAGGTCTATGGTTTGAGTTGGACTGAGCTGGCCGCCCCAACCACTCCATAGCTGCACGCCCGTTACGGACACTTATGTTAAGGGGCCCATAGTATGTTAAGTTATGAAAGAATAAGAAAGCATAATCAAGCATAAACGGTTCATGCATGATTATGTTATGATATGTTATGTTCTGTTATGTTTTGTTTGTGTCGCGGATGTATAAGTTGTACTTGTTGAGCAAAAGTTCACATCTTCGTCTATGGTTTGAGTTAGACTGAGCTGGCCGCCCCAACCACTCCATAGCTGCACGCCCGTTACGGACACTTATGTTAAGGGGCCCATAGTGTAACGCCCCACCTAGCGTAGACCGTTACTATACTTAAAAACTTACATAACACTTAATCTTATCTTATCTTTATCTCATAATAGCAAATGTGCGGAATAATTTTTTTTTTTTTTTATATAACTAACTGAAGAGATAAACTTAACAGCTTACTTATTTACTTACACATATAATATTCTTTGTTTCTACCTTTGGTCTAAATGTCTCATACTTACAAAAATATTTACATACTAATTAAAATTAACATTAACAATATACATATAGCAGCTGATAGACTCCATCCCCAAAATTTCACAATTCGCTCTGCCATGGCCACCGTCTTGCATCAAAGCTTACCGATAGGTTGCTTACCTACAGTATAGACGTAAGTTGTGAGCTTTATGCCCAGCAAGCACAACATATATTCCACAAAACATTTCATAAATCACAATGCATGAATCATTTATGCTTTCTTTATGCTTTCTTATCTTAACATAATTTTTTAGGATCCTTACATAAACATAAGTGTACGTACCGTGGCGCGCTGCCATGGAGTGGTTGGGGCGGCCAGCCCTGTCCAACTCAAACCATGAACCAAACCTGACCTAACGCAGGTCGATACGACACGAAAAACTTACTTCATAAACATACTTGAAAACATTTCCTTTATCGAAAACAATTTCTTATAAAGAGTAGTTTGCATTAAAACTTAGTCTTATTCTCATCAAGTAAGTTGATTATAGTGAGCATGCTTCGTGATGCTTCAATATAAACATTCATCATATGCACATCAACATGTATGCATGAAACTTTAAAACATACAAGATTCGAAAACATTTTCATCCATACTGTAGGTGGAGTTGTACTTATCCTTTTTGCTAAACCTTTACTTATAGATTCCGCCACAAACCAAACCACAACAAGTTACTTTCCTGTTTCATAAAAATCATAGTATAAGCATCACACTGACACCAACTAAGCAACTAGCTTAAAACTAACCCTAACCAATAAATTCGGTCATGAGTAGGTGAGATAAAAGTGTCCCTTTTTCTTTTCTTAAAAAAATCTGCTTAGGATTAGGTTACACCCTGCACGGTCTTGGGAATTCTGTGTTCACTTAAAAATCTATTTAGAATTTCACAAAACTTTCTTCATAAAAGTTGTAGATCACAGGTAAAACTACAACTTTCATTTTCGGCCAAAACCTTAATTCCATTTCTATCCTGATGGTTTCTTACTTTGAAAATTCATAACCACATTTGTAAACCTTAAAATTTTGCTCTCGGGTTTTGATCAAAATAGAGGCTCTAACAGCGTTATTTTTAAAAACTGTCCACGATGTCCCCTATAATTTTCTCTTTTGAAAAACTTTGTAGTTTTAACTTTTTACAAATTCGGCCTCTAAGAGCCTCAAAATTACGTTTCCAGAAAAACCGTTCTTTTTACACCGAAAGTGACAGATTTCATCCTATCAAGCTTTAACAAAATCTTTGTGCATACAAAGTTAAATGATTAAAACCGTGTTTCATTCATAGCTGCAGGGTATTTCCTATCCTTTTTAAGACCCTAAGTTCATTTCATAATCATAACATTCTCATGCATAAACCGAATGGTAAGCTAGACCAATCTTAGGTTCCTTAAAATTTCTACAACACTAGATGCAACATAATATATCCCTTCTTTTTATTTGTCCATTAAACATATTTTCTTGAGCCTATACATACATGCATGGATCAGATCATCGGTTTTCTCATAACCTACTAACTTTTACTTACAACCAAAAATCATAAACTTACATAACTTTCAAAGCTAGAGACCATAAAATCTACATCAACCGAAAATCATACTAGCCGAACCTTGTGCATGCAATTCTAAGGGATACACTAGGCTCATGCATATCTTAAGGCTTAATTTAACACTTGACCAAAAGATCATAAAGTAGTGAAGCTTACCTTAACTTTCGAGAAACTCAAATGAAGCTAAAGCCGAGAATCCTCTACACACTCTTAAAACACTACCTCCGGTTCCCCTTCAAACTCTAAGCTCACTGTTCTCTTTGTTTTCTTCTCCTTACAAGGCTCGGTTTTTAAATGTGAAATAAAGGTATAGCAGCTCACTCTTAAGCTTTTCTAAAGTCTTTCCATGTTCAGACTTTCACCTATTTATAGGTGAAACCATGAGCCTTTAAGATGTCAAGGTGTCATCAAAATGGTGCATGAACTTCATGAAGTGTCCGGTGTTGACTTGATCATTTGACAAGTAATCCTTCTAAAATTTTCTTGTGATTATTGAGGTCTTGAGGTGTCCTTCTAAGGGCATGCAACGGCTAGGTGTCTCCTTAGGAGTAGTCGGTGGTTAAGGTTGAAACATGCAGCCCTTGAAGTGAGACACAAGCAAGACAACACTACCTACTAATCTACTAGTTGGTGTAAATGTGGCAATCCTTTAGGATGACAACCGACCAAGTGGTTGCTATTACATACTAAACTTTCATTCTTAAGGCTCCTTGGTGCTAGGTGTCATGCCTTGAATGGTTGATTAAGAGGTGCATAATGCATGCATGCTTTTGACAAGAATCTAAGCTTCATGATTGAACTTTTCAAGCTATGATGCATGGGTTGTCAACCCTTTGTGTGTCCGGTTATGGGTGGGGGATTGATGCATGGATTTGCTAACCACATGCAAGCTTTACACTCTTGTTTTCAGCTTTTATATGAGGTGGCTGCTCCCTAAGAAGGCTCGGCCATGACTTGGCATTCATGGACCAACTTAGGTACTAAGTATGCATAGCTATATATCTATAGCTTCTAGCTAGTGTAAGATGTCAAATTCTTATATGCCTAATTTTTTTTTTTATATAAAGGTTTGTAGAACCAAAATTTTCACCTCCAAAATCATAAGATGGACAGCTTCTAAGCAGCCATGTGTCCAAACCGAAATTGCAATCTAACCTTAACTAGATGATGCATAGACTTCTAACTAGATCAACCAAATATGATTAATCTTCAGCTTGATTGGATTCTAGCTAATAAAATCTAGAATTTCAAAGCTTCCTTTACCTATAAAATCATAACTCAAACTTTTCTTGAATCTCACATTTTAACCCCAAAAAGTAAAATTCCTTACATCTAGGCCCCTAAAAGCTATCCGGCCCTAAATGGTGACATTTGTCATCTTTTCCATACTTGGTCATCCTTTTGAAAACCGAATATCTCCCATAAGACCTTATTTGGCTTTTATCTACTTTATACTTAATTTACTTATAATGGTCTCATAACTTTTTCTACTTATTGCCTTAATCATATCTTAGGTCATGTTAAACTAACCTTGACCAATATTAGTTTTCAAAAATCTACTTCACCTTTCTTCTATAAAAAGGCTCAAATCATACATGCATAACTTATCATTGAATCTTAAGCCTTTAAGAATTCGAGGATGTGCAATAAATCATAACATAAATCTCATATAACATGTGCATTTCAAACTTGAATATCCTTTAAAAAGGAAAACATGTAGTTACAGAAAAATTGGTTATTACACACAGTGTGTTAAGTTATGAAAGAATAAGAAAGCATAATGAAGCATAAACGGTTCATGCATGATTATGTTATGATATGTTATGTTATGTTATGTTTTGTTTGTGTCGCGGATGTATAAGTTGTACTTGCTGAGCAAAAGTTCACATCTTCGTCTATCCCGTTACGGACACTTATGTTAAGGGGCCCATAGTGTGTTAAGTTATGAAAGAATAAGAAAGCATAATGAAGCATAAACGGTTCATGCATGATTATGTTATGATATGTTATGTTATGTTATGTTTTGTTTGTGTCGCGGATGTATAAGTTGTACTTGTTGAGCAAAAGTTCACATTTTCGTCTATGCTGTAGGTAAGCAACCTACCTGTAAGAACCCAAATTTCGATGAACTTATGATTTCCTTTGAGAAAAGGAAAATTTAAAATTTAATTATGTATGATGATATGAAACTCATGATATGAGTTAAATATTAGTATATATTGGAGTTCTCGATAAATTAGTTACGAGACTCAAAAATAGTTTGCTTCGGCAAATATAAGGCCTTTTTGGGAAAAATGGCAAAATTGGAATTTTGATTTTTATGCTGATCAAAGTTGACCAAGGTTGACTTTAAGTTGACCAAGTTTGACTGAGATGGTACTGCAATATAAATTAGCAGTATTGAAATTATATTGCACAAAACTGTCGTTACGGACGATTAAGCGAGAATAAGGTTCAAGACGACCTAAGAAAAAAATTAAGCACGATTTTTAGGACATGAAGGACTAAATGGTTTCAAATCCTAAGAAAATTCTATACGCAATCCAATTTTATGCAGAGGAATTCTGGACTGTAGTCCAGTATAATAGTGCTGTTTTGGTGAAAAACAACATTAATATTATTTAAGTTAGTAAGGAAATGGACTGTATCTCTATATTTAAGGATTTTTTGGGATTTAAGTGGATCTTTGTGCATGAATTAGAAGCCATGTGGCTCCACTTTAGTCGCCACCTCATAGGAACTAAAATGTGAATATTTTATCCTTAGTGGTTAAAGTGTAATTTTTAGAAAGTATGATGTAAGCATAAGGTAAGCAAGTGATGTCATCAAGATGATGTCATCAAAGTGATGTAAGCATGATGTAAGTAAGTGATGTCATCATGGTGAGGTAAGCATGGGTAGCTTGGTGAACAAGGCAAACAAAGCTTGTTGAACTAGCTAACTTTTTTGTCACAACCATTGCATGGCTGGCCATTCCAAGAAGAAGGAAGGAAAATTATGTAATGATGATGTCATCAAGGTGAGGTAAGCAAAGGTTACTTGGTGACTAAGTAAACTTGGTGAACAAGTAAGCTTGTTGGACAAGCTATCTTTGGTTCACACTATGTATGGCCGGTCATCCACCTAGAGGATCAAGAGCAAATTATTTTTGTTCATCAAAGACTCTTAAGCAAATTCAAGATGCATTGTGGAAGCAAAAGTAATTATGGAAATTAGGAAATTTCCACTATAAATAGGGGTAGTAAGTTAACTCCCAAAAGTTTGATTCAACTTCAAGTCTTCCTTTTCTCCTCTCCCCCCCTTTAGAACCGAATTCCCAAGTGAGAGCCAAACCCATAGAGTGGTCGGCTTTCTTGAGAAAAAGCTAGAAAAAGAAAAGAAAGAAAAAGAAAATGGGTAATGTATTTATATACATAATCTGCTATACTAATATGTGTGGAATTGGTCAGCCACACGTATAAGGAAGTAAAAAAAAAAAAAAGGTTGCCTTGAGGAAAGTCAGAAAAGAAAGAAAAAGAAAAGTCAAAGAAACAATATGTAGATATATATATATATATAAATATATATGTCAGTCCATGTCCACGTTTAGTAAAAAGAGAAAAAAAAATGGGTATGTATTGCATGGCTTTGGGATGGCCGGTTGGCTTGTGAAGAAAGTCAAAAAAGATAAGAGATTAATTAAGGATTAGTAGTCAACACATCAGCCAACCATTTCTTTTTTTTTTTTTTCTCTTCCACGTCTCCCTCTTTCTCTCTCTCTCTCTTTTTCCCGTTCTTTCTCCATGGGCGTTAAGCGCGGCTGCCATCGCAGGAGGTAGCGTCTCCGGTAAGCCACCGCCGCATGCGCCGGTGAACCTTGCAGGCCATCACCCGAGTGTCCAATAGCCAGAGTTTGGCCGCGTCACTCGTCGCCATTCGACGGAAAAGTGCCAAGAAAGTTTCAATACGTAAATTTTCAAGCATGATTTTGGGTGCAATCTGAGCTCTATTTTGCGAGCCGTTGATTTCGTTGAGTTCCACTCGTCGAGAGGAACAAAGCCCAGTCCATCACTACTCCGATCGTCGCCAGAAATTTTCCCGATCCGCCGCCGTCTTCTAGTTCGTTTTCTTACATTTTTGAGAAAACCGAACGTCGTTTGAAGAAGTCGACACCAGAAATGGGTTTCTCTCGTCGAGATCTTCGAAGCGGTGCCCATCTCTGCCCCTTTTGCTGTCGGTCAATGCCGGTCAACGCCCGGTCAACTGTCGACGAATTTTCGAAGATCGCCTTTCCGGCCTATTTTTGACATTCCGGACATGTTTACAACCTCGGATTTGCGAGATGGAATCTCGAAGGTTAAGAATGGCGAGTAAAAGTTCAACTGCTCGAAATCAAAAAGTGTTTTGAATGTCCAGCAGGAAGCGTTTTACTCACCAAACATCGTCGAACGATCTCGGTAATAATTTTGACTACTTTAAGTCATTTATTAGATTAATTGCATGCCTATTTATATGCTTTGAATAGAATGTCAATATATATATATTTGATGTTCAAAGTTAATCAACTGAAGTTGAATTAACGAGATATGTTATATGTTAATATGATGAATGTGTTATAGATGGCACATCTTGCAGTTATGGTGTGCCGAAACTTTCTATAAACTGGTTTTATTGCAGGTTTAAATTTTGGGTATTAAGGAAAATAAGCTATTATGCTGCCGGATTTTTATTAAATCCAACCATAATTGGCGATTGAACTTATAATTGGTTTTATAAGTTCTACTCTTAGAATAATTTTAGAATCAAGAGCTCATGTCTTAAGTCTTAAGTGGAAATGATCTATGAAGGAAGTTCTCCCAGATTCTAAGCAGATTTTTTTAAGTAAAACCTGATTTTCCGGGACTGTGCAGGAAATAGGTAGTTCATGCACAGGTTTTTTCAAAGGATAGTGTAAAAGAAAGAAATACTTGCACATGCACTAACATTTAAGTTAAGAAACTGTTTTTAAGAATATGTTTTCTAAATTTGATAGTTTTTAACTGTCTTTACTTATAAGTTATGGTTGTTTAAAAATACGGTGTTTATAAAGGATAACCTATAATAACCAGTTAGGATACCGAGTTATTGGGTTAGACCTTACCCTATAGTTACCAATAGTAATCTAGTAGGGTGTTACTCTATAAGTGATAAGGCCTTAGTAAGATTAGTAACCTAACAAGTTATTGTTTATGTAACGACCTGCCTAGCACAGGCCGTTACCTACCTTAACATGCATACTTACTTAACTTATCGTACTTACTTATTTACTTGATGAAAAGCAGCGGAAATTTTTTTTTTTATACTAGCTTATATACGTCTAAATGTAATAAGCATATCTTGAATAAAATATTTAACATACAAAAATACATATTAAACGAAACGCGTAACGGCATCTTGTTCCCACAATTTCACAGTGTGTCCCGCCTCGCACTTCCATCTTGCATCACCCATTGCTGTCAGGTAGCTTACCTACAGCATAGACGACAACTATGAGCTAACGCTCAGTAAGCACAACAACCTAATCTGTGACCTAACGTACGCTTTCTAACTTAACTTAACTTAGCGTCACATAACATCTTCTAACGTCATACATCATAACATACCACATACTTGCATAACATGTCATATCACATCAATACATACATTGCATAGCATAATAGATGCATGGTCCAGTTATGCTCGTTTTAACTTTCTTCATTCTTACTTACTTACTAACATGCTTATCTTTCTTATGGGCCCCTACATACGTGTTCATACCCGGCGCGCAATTATGGAGTGGTTGGGGCGGCCAACCCAGTCTAACTCAAACCATAGTCCAACCCGACCTCGGACGGGTGGTATGACACAGGCAAGCTTGCTTGCCATCTTACTTTCTTATTCTTTAATCTTATCTTATCTTTAGTGAACATGCATCGTGATGTCACTTTTTACATAATCATAACATATTTTGCATTTTACTGTTCATGCTCAGCTTGCATATTCTTCTTGCATACATAACATATTAACATATCGCATATTGCACATAACAACATAACATAGCATTCATCTTAACATACTCTAAGGCACACAACAAGCACACCAAAGCAACAATCAACATAAAATCCTAACATGCATCTAGCATACTTGGCAAGTATCAACCTAAGCCTATGCTGCAGGCGGAGTTGTACTTACCAATTTTTGCTACGTCCTTCTGTGTGCTGTTCTTCCTCGGATCACAGTAGCAAGCCTTCTCCTGCTGGAGCAAGGACATAGGTGAGATTCTATTTTCGTTGTGGAATGTTGGCACCCTAACCAATATGCCTACTAAAACCTAGTTGTTGTCCCCGTCCGATAACTGACTTGTCCAATTTGGCCTTTTACTGCTGGAGATTAATTTGAACTAGATTATCCCCTAAAGAGGTTACGTTGGATAACCTCTATGCTAGATCTTGCTTTACTACTAGGCTTTTCTCCAAGATTTACTAGGCTTTTCTCCTTAAAATCTTGGCTTTACTATTTCTTATTGGGTCAATGGCCTTGACCCACGTTTCTTGGCCCATTTCAAATTTCTGTTAGTCCTTAGGGTTACGTTGGATAACCCTTAAGGTTACTAATTGTTGGGTCAACTAAAGTTGACAATTAGTCAACTACTGGTCAACCCTTGTCAATTCTGGGCCCTTTGGGCTTAGGCCCAGTAACTCGGGTCCTATTCCCGGCCACGGCCCGTAATCGGCTTGATTACCGTTTTTATCTTGAAAAATCCATCTCTTACCTCTAAACTCTATTTCTTAACTTAATTTTCCATTTCCTTTCTTTTTGCACTTTTACAAGATTCTTCTTAAAAATCCTTAAAACTCTTTATAAAATTCCGATCTTTGAAATAATTCTTTGTAAATGTCATTTGAGGTCGAAAACTGTCTTTCGAACAGTTTTCGTAGTTAAAATAACAGTTTAGAACACTTTACAATTTTTTTGAAAACATTTTGTAAGAGCTAAGGTGCAGCAATTTTCGGATTCCTTGCGCACCCTTCGTAAAACGCACCCAGTTTAAAAATCCATCGAGAATCTGAAAAACTTTTCTGCACGAAAGTTGTAGCTCTCGAAAAATACTAAAACTTTTGTGTTTTGCAAAAAATCTAATTCTACCTACATTGATACCAGTTTTCATTTGAAAACAGCTGATCCTGAAAAATCTGGGTGAACACTGGGGCTGGGATCAGCCACGGATTTTGCTGAAAACGAAGGCCGTTGGAGCCTTATTTTGATATTCTGTCCACGTAGTCCTCTAGGAAAAATTATTCTGAGAAACTTTCATGTTTCGAGTTTTAACCCGTTCGGCCTCTAAAGGTCTTAAATTTTCACTTTGCCAAAACTGGTCAGATTTCACTCCGAATTTGGCAGTTTTGTATTTATTTCCGTTTTACGTCTTATTTCGCGGATCTAACTCAACCGACCACTTCGGGAGCCTACGATTCAAGCACACAATATTTTCTAACGTCCCTTTAAAACCCATAGTCCGTTCTAATCAGTCCATGCAACCTAAAAATTAAAAACAAAACCCTAGGGTTGCTTAGTTCTACTCTAGCATTCCATCACATACAACCATCACAAAATCAACCCTAGACTAGCATGCATTCTAGGCTGCCAAAGGGGCAGATTTTCGGCCACTAAAGGGGGAACATACACCTAAGTTTTCTAACATGAAAATCATACAAAAATCAACACAGATCAAGCAAGATTTAAAGCCACATAAACCCTAGATCTAGCAACCAAGCATACACCAAGATTAGGGCACGAAATTAAAAATGGACTTACGCCCTTACAACCCAATCGAACCCTTAAATTGAACTTCAAATTAGCTCAAAATAAAGAGGATTAGGGCTCTAGAAAATTACCTAGACCAAAGCCAAAGTTTGGTCCCAAATCCTCCTCCTATGCTCACCAAGACCCACGGCCACCAAGGGGGTTGCACACCAAAATTTTTGGTTGGATCTTGCTTGCTCCACCAAGCCGAAGAATCCAAGAAGAAAAGCCCCAAAAATTTTCACTTTTCTCACCCTCTTCCTCCCTCTCAAGTTCGGCCACTAGCCCTAAAAACCCACAAAATCTTCTCACTTTTTCCTTGCTCTCTCACTTGAAAACTGAAACCCAAAGAGATGAAAACTTCAAGAAATTTCTTTGGCTCTCTCTCCCCTCCTTCTCTCCCTCTTGCTGCCGAAGTCTTTTGAAGAAAATGCAAGGGTTTGGCTCACTTTTTTCAATAAAAGTGACTAGGGAATGGGAGGGGTTTTTGATGGACAAGAGTGGTTGGTTGCTTGTCCTGATTTTAAGGCTTTTTTCCCATTCCTTTCTCCATAAGCTGCTGCCAAAAATTTGGGGGAGGATAAGACTCCACATAAGCTAGCTTTAAGCTAGTGGAAGGTGAGGTCATGAGTATGGGCATGTGTCCTTACTTGGTTAAGCTTTGTTTGGCATTTTTGCTTCTCCATAGCTCATTTTTCTTCTCCTTTGTGCTATACAGATAATTTTAATATTGTGGTTCCTCAAAATACAATATTTTTATCTCATACCGAAGTACAAAATTTATCGGTGTGAATTTTGGATCAAAAAATATTTTTCTCGAATTTTTCTGAACCCTTTTTACCCTTAAACTATAACTCGGTGTGCTTGATTTTCTAGGGACGTTTTAAGGCTTATTCATGCTATCTAATTCACAAAACATCATTCTCGGAACTCTTTCCGCTCTGTACTTGAAAAATCAAGAAAAGTCAACCCTTTGACTTTTTGTCGGTCAAACTTTGACTTTTTTGGTCAAAGTTGAATTCCGTAAATTTTCGTACTGTTGCGGTCCTTTCGACTTGGAAGGTCCGTTTTCGAGCTTAGAAATTGATTTTGAGTCTTTTCGACCCATTAAAACTCACAAAATCTATCAAAAGTCCTAAACCGAGCTTTTCATAAATATTTTCATAAAGTGAAAATAATTCCTTAAAAGGAAAATCGTACACTGAAAATTTGAATATTACAATCTACTCCCCTTAAAAATTTTCGTCCTCGAAAATTAGAATAACTTGGCGTAGTTCTTGTCGATTGCCTATCAATTTTTTTTTTTTGGGTGAAATGCCGTACCAACTTCAATTTCGACCCCATGATAGTGCGAACACTTGTATAAGGTCAAGTAGCGAAGCGTCCATTGCAGCCTAAGATGGTCACTTACAGCACTCCAGGCAGTCTAACGACCTTAGTTACGTAAGTTTCTACCAATTCTCCATCGAAAAGGTAGCTTTAATCGTGATGTAGTGGACTGTCGGGGTTTGTCTTTCCACGATAGTTCCCAAATCATGTCGTTCTCACTCGTAGTCTTAGGCAATCTTACCATAAATTCGGGGTAGTTGCTTCTATTTCCATTCTGAAGGTTCTCTTTTCTGCAACTCTTCTTCAAAAATGTCAATACTTATCCTTAACTTTCTAGCAAGTTAAGTATTTCGACACGTCTTTCGCCATTCCATTCCTCATTTTGGCTATAAAAGTCCTTACCATACTAAATATGGGATATTTTAGCATTCCATATTTACCCACAAAATCTCTTATATAGCAAAAATGTAATACTCGATTTTTCTATGTTACTATTTCCTTTTTAAAGGAATTAAATGTATGCCGTACCGGCATTTATGAAAATGTTCATTTTAGGACTTTATTATGTGTTACGAGCTCTTATAGCTTTATAAGACTCGAATATGCTTGTTCTGATTGATAAATGGTCTTTTCGGGTGAAAACAGATGAAATTTACATGATTCTAGGAAAGTCAAAGGGTTGACCAAAAAAGACAACTTTAACCCGGAAAAGTCAAAGTTTGACCAAAATTGTCAAAACCCTAACTGTACAATTTTGTGACATGCAGTATGGGAAAAATATTGCGAAAACCTATTTTTTCGGATGAGATGACGTAAATGAGAACTAAAACCACCGTAGAAAAATCAAGCACGCAAAGTTAGGGCACAGGGCAAAAGGGTTTGAGAAAATAAAGAAAAAATTTTTTAGCCCGATTTTTCACAGATAAAATTTTTACGACAGTATAAAATATTAATACTGTGTATTAGTACAACACAGTATTAAATTTATCTGTGTTAAGTTTAAATTATACTGCTTTTTGGAAAAAGTAGCCAAACAAGCTTTTATGATTTATGACATCATCACTTTTTGAATTATGACATCATCAACTTTTTGAGAACAAACCATCACAAGACATGTGTCTTGTTCTAGCTTTTTCCACCTTGTTCTCCAAGCAAATTTTCGGCCACCAATGCATGCCACTAATGGAATTTTTCAAAAATTTTGGGGTCAAAATCTAAACATTTAAAAGTCCCACATTGCCTATAAATAGAGGTGTTCCCTACTCTTTTTAAATCAGAAAATGAAGTAAAATTCTGGCCATTTTCTTCCATGAAAAACCGAGAATGAGAGTGAAAAAGAAAATAAAAATTTTTCTTGAGCCAAGGTAGGGTTGTGTTCGGTTTTAAGTGGGAAAACAAGAGGGAGAGTGGAAAAAATTTTCCAGCCACCTTTCTAGCTGCTACCGTGGGGTAGTAAGCGGGGGAAACCAAGAGGAAAAATTAGAATTTGGAGGGAAAGCCTTAGGGGACAATTTCGGGTGTGATTCTACCAACCGAAAACAAGATTTAAGCAAGTTTTGAGGTCAATTTCTCCCTAGGAGCAGCCACGGGTTATGCAGGAAAAACAGTGGGAAAATTTTCAGATTTTGGGTGCAAATTGGTGGTGTGGCCGAGCCAAGGGTGCAGGCCAATTAGAGGTCCAAAAATTCAAGTTTTGGGAGCCTTTTGGTGAGTGGAACCGGTTCTAGGAGCTAAGAACCAAGGGTGTGATTTTGTGGTTCAATCCTAAAGTCAAACCCTAACACCAATCAAGGTATTTTTCAAAAGCCCTAATCCTATTTCATTCAAGTTTTTAAGTTAAGATTTAAATGTATTTTTAAGCCAATGTTTGTAAGAGCATAAGCTCACTAATTTATTTTATGCCCTTAGTTAATTTGGTGCTTGATTAGATCTCTTAAGGGTGGTTTGGTTTATTTATGTCCATTACTATGCTTATGTTGGTTTTGTATGCTAGGATTGCATGCTAGAATTTTATATGAGGTTATATGTCCCCTAGAGTATGATTGAGCATGTGATTGTATGTTAGAGATTTACTTGGTTTGATATTGTATGCATGGAATGTGAATGCTTGGAATGGTATGTGCTATGTTAGACCATGTAACCCTAGGTTAGGGTTCGGATTTCATGGGCTACATGGATATGTTGGATATGCATGTTGGGACATGCAGGACGTTAGAAGCGCTGTATGCTTTGTAAGTAAGCTCCCGAAGTGATCTGTCGAGTTAGAACCCCGAATTAGGACGTAAAATGATTTTAGTAAACAAAGCTGCCAGTTCGGGTTCCAAACTGGACAGTTTTAGAAAAGTGGTAATTTCAGGCCTTTAGAGGCCGAATGGGGTAAAACGTAAAACACGGAAGTTGTAGAACAGGGTTTTTCCTAGGGGGTAGAATGGGCCATTTCTTAAAATGAGGCTCCAATGGCCTCCGTTTTTACGAAAAACCGAGGCTGGTCCATCCCGACACAGTTTTCACGACCAGCCAGATTCAAATTAAAACTGACACGAATCCATACAAAATTAGACTTTTTGTAAAACACGAAAGTTTTAGATCTCTTCGAGAGATAGAACTTTTGTGAGACAACTTTTTCTAATTTCGAAAGGGTTTTTAAATATAATCTGACTTCTAAAAACTGTGCAGGGAGCAAGAAATTCCTGCACAGGATTTTCTAGAACCAGTTTAGGAAAACTGTTTTTCTGTCTAAAAACACTGTTTTGAACATGGAAACTGTTCCAAAGGCAGTTTCCAACCCTCTGATATTTTATAAAACCATGTTTTAAGAATCAAGTATTTTTAGAAGAAATTAAGAAAGTTTTTAGGCCTTAGTGCCAAACTTTTCAAGATAAAGAAAAATGGTAATTTTCTTAACTAAGTTGTAAGACAAGTAAAGATGAACGGTGACTGGGAAATGACACCCAAGTCCCCAAAGCCCGAGGTTGACCTAAAGTGTGAGATCTAGTTTTTCATGTAACTAGCTTCTGTAAAGAATTGAATGTAAATAGTACATACAATTTCATGAAAAAGCTTGTTTCAGAGCTCTAATGTGTGTTATGAGTTTTTATAGCTTAATAAAACTCAAAAATGACTGTTCGAAGAAGCAAATAGCCTTTTTGAACAAAAAGGAGTGAAACCTACTCGATTCCACAAAAGTCAAAATTTTGACCGAAAAAGTCAACCGTTGACCGAAAAGTCAAAGTTTGACCAAAATGGTCGAAATTATGACGGAGGAATTTTAAGATCTGCATTTTATGAAAAATAATGCAGGAACTAATTTTTATGACAGTTAGAAACTAAAACCACCTTAGAAAAATCAAGCACGCCACAATAAGTCACGAGGCAGAAGGATTTGAGAAAATATTTTCGATCCGATTTTTTTGACTGTAAATATGAAAAATCCAAACTGTAAAATAAGAATTACAGTATTGGAATTTAAATTTTTACAATCAAAGTTTCAAATATTTTTATCCAAACAAAGCCTTAAATTTTAAGATATCTCACAAAGAAATATTATTTTATTCAAAGAGAGATGTGTTGGACCAATCAAGGAGTGACATGTGGGCTATGCCAACTCACCATGAGTTGTCTTGCACTCCTCCAATATCCGGCCACCTAGCATGCCAAAGCTCCAAAAATTTGAAAATTTTGGGGTCAAAATGGAATTTTGAAAGCTTGATTCTTGGCCTATAAATAGATGGGTCTTCTATTCACTTTAAACAAAAAATGCAACTAAGTTCTTGCCATTTTTCAGCTCAAAAATCCGAGAGATAGGAGAGTGAGAGATCAGAAAATTTTTTCAAGTCCAAGCCATTCATCTTGTTTCGGGTAGGCTAGAAACCGAGTGGAAGAAAAAGAAAAAAATTTCTGCAGCCCTTGCAGCCTTGCTGCCGTGGGTTTGGAGCAGGGGAAACACAAGAGAAAAACCAAATTTTGGGGTAAAAATTAGGGCTAAAGGTTCGGGTTTGATTGGTGAGCAAAAGGAGTGAGTTTTGATCAAGTTTTGGAACTTGAATCACCCTTGGAGCAGCCCTCGGGTTTGTGTGAGAAAAGAGGGAAAAAAATTTCAGTTTGGGGCTAGGAACCCTAGAGTGACCGAGCAAGGAGGGGAGACCACAAAGGAGCCAAAAATTTGATTTTTGGTGCATGTGGAGTGAGCAGCCGAACCCTTGAACCAAAGGGGAGCAAGCAGTTTTTTTTTCGGGTATCCAACTTCAAGCCGAAAATCCCATCCCTTGAGGTAAAATTTTTAAAAGCTTTTTACCAAGTTTAAATGAGTTTTAAGCTTGTGTTTTATGTGTATTTTTATGCAAAATTTTTGTAAGAGCATAAGCTCCTATGCATGTTTTATTGGCTGCCTTAGATGTGCTTGTGTGCTTAAGGCTTGATTAGGTAGATTCTAGGTGTGGTTTGGTTTATTTTTATGCTCATAAATTATGTTATGTGAATGGTTTGCTAGATTGGCATGTTAGGGTTTGATATAGGTAATATGTCCCCAAATTAGGTCATTTAGTTTTGTGCATGTATGCTATGATTTTTATGAGCCAAATGCATGAATGGTGTGATGTATGCTAAGCTAGAAGATATGCAACCCTAGGATAGTGAGTTCGGAAATTTTGGGTTGCAAGATCACATAGGCTGTATGATGGGGTTAAGGGACGTTAGATGCGCTGCATGCATGATAACTATCTCCCGATGTGGGCGGTCGAGTTAGAACCCGCGACTTAGGACGTAAAAATAAATGTAAGAACCAAAACTAGCTCTCGGGTTCCAGGGAGCAGTTTCGGTAAAACACGGATTACAGGCCTTTAGAGGCCGAATGGGCAAAAACTTAAAACATGAAAGTTGTAGACTAGGATGTTTCCTAGCGGCCAACACGGCCAGTTTTCCAAAATAAGGCTCCAACAGCCTTCTTTTCCAAGAAAACCCGTAGATGGTCTGTGAGACTCGGATTTCAAAGCTAACATCATTTTCGATTAAAAACTGGTACCAATCGGTACAGAATAAGAAATTTTTTAAAACACGAAAGTTTTAGAACTCTTCGAGGGCTAGAACTTTCGTGAAGGAAACTTTTTCAAATTCAAAAAGGATTTTTAACTATAAACCGAAATGTCAAAACTGCGCAGGAATCAAAGAATTTCTGTGCAAGAATTTATAGAACCCTATTAGGTAAAACGTTTTTCGAACAAAACACGTTGTTTCAAGTATGGAAACTGTCCCAAAAGCAGTTTCCGACCCCCAAATATTTTATGAAATTATAAGGCAAGATTTACGAATTTTTACGAAAAAGTTGACAAGATGAAGTTTTAAAAGCTAAGTCTTTTTATGAAGTAGGAATTGTAAGTTAAAGTTTTAAAAGAAAATGGTTTCTAAGTTAAGATTTTCAAAGCAATGTTAGGACGTATGATAACCGGGAATTTATACCCGAGTTATCGGGACTTAGTTCCCAATACCCTAAAGTAAGCCGAATAGGGATTCACGTTAGAGATCATAAGGGTTAGCCTTGGTTGACCCATAAGTTGTTGATCGAAGCCCAAGGGTTAGTATTGATCTAACCCGACATATTTATAAACGGGCTAAGTGTTTAAGAAAGGATATCCAACGTAACCTTTTAGGTCACGATGTATGATCCATAAGACTACTAAAGTAGTCACCCTTTATGTATGCATGGTTTATCTTTTAGGGGGACATATCACCGAAAATCCACATGTATTAGATTAAGAATCTCATGTACGTCCTTCGATCGAGCAGGAGGAATTCTACAGTTGAAGCTTGAAGAGGAGTAGTCAAGCGACACACGGATAGACGGTAAGTACAACACCGTCTACAGCATAAGCTACTAGTATATATTACTAGATGTCTATGATGTGTTCTGTGCTATGTGTTGGATAACATGTATGCCATATAAGTATGTAAAGTATATGATTATTATGCTAAGGTAAGAAAGATTAGAATTAAAAAGGTGACAACAAGATGTATGTTCACTAATAATAAGAATAAGCACAGTGTCGTACCACCCACACCAGGCTGGGTTGGACTGTGGGTTGAGTTGGATAAGGTTTGGCCGCCCCAACCAATCCATAGTCGCGCGCCGGATACGAACACGCGAGGTAAGGGCCCATAATAAATAAGAATAAGAAAGCATAATATGGTAAATGCTTGCTATGTGTATGTTGTGTATATATTCTCTTTACGGCTTAAGAGTTGTACTTACTGAGCTTTAGCTCACTGTTTTAAGTTTATGCTGTAGGTAAGGAACCAGCTATCTGAAAGTGATGCAAGATGGAGTAGCGAGCCAAGGGACTGTGAATGAGTGGATTATGGGTATCGCTACGTGTTTTGAGATATTATGTAAATTATGAAATATTTTATATTAACTGGTAATTAATATACTAGTACGCAAAACAGTATTATTATATGTTTATAGTATTTTGTCAATGCTATAAAAAAAAAAAAAAAAATTTTCCGCTGTGTTTTTAATCAATGTTTTAAGTTTATATTATGAATGTATGTTACAAGTACGGTAACGGCCTACGCTAGGTGGGGCGTTACATAAAGGGAGGGTTGACTTTAGTAATTTTGGAGGTTAACTTCGGTTAACCTAGTATGGATTAATATGACGATAAGTTCGAGGTTAGGTGTTGGCCTAACCCTTTACGCACACGCATGTGATTAGTATGAAAGGTTATCCAACGTAACCTACTAGGCCGTAGTATGAGCTCGTTAGACCAATTATTGTAATCCAAGTAGGTAAGGTTACTTAGTGTAACCACTCATAACATGATTTAAGATAGGGGGACATATAACCAAAGCATTTCATGAATGTTGGTGAATAACCAACATATTATGGTCATAGACTAGAAATCTTACCTAGTCCTTCGATTAAGCAGGTAAATACGTGCAGTTGAGCCCCAAGGTGGAACAGCATAACGTCAGGCATAGATAAGGTAAGTACAACGCCGCCTACAGCATAGGCTATTAGTTGTATACTTACCAAGATATAATTGGTATGCTATGTGCTATGTGTTATGATTTGATGCCATGTTATATATATATGTATGACAAGTTTATGTTATGAAATGTATTATGTAAGCAATGCATGTTAAATTATGAATATGAAGCATGATTATGAAAATAATGAGAATAAGAATGTCAAGATGGAAAGTAGGGAAAGGCGTTAAGTCGCCTGTGTCGTACCACCCGCACCAGGTCGGGTTGGACTGTGGATTGAGTTGGAATTGGACTGGCCGCCCCAACCAATTCATAGTTGTGCGCCAGGTACGAACACTCAAGTTAAGGGCCCCTAAGTAGCATAAGCAGTAGCGAATTAAGAAAGCATAATACGAACATAATTGGTTCATGCATGCTACATGTAATGAGGTGTTGTGTTATGAAATGATTGTATGTTGTGAAATAAGATGTATAGTTATGTGTCGCGGATTATGAGTTGTACTTGCTGAGCGAAAGCTCATTGTTTTAAGTTTATGCTGTAGGTAAACAACTTGCCAGCAGTTGATGATGCAATGGGGAGTTGTGTGACCGGGCACTGTGAATAGTGGGAAACGGAGACCACTACGTGTTTTGTTATTTATATGAAGATTATGGAATGTTTAATTATAGCTATTTAGTTAATATGCTCGTACGCACAAATGGTACTATGCTTAATACCTTATGTTTCATAGTTTCTTTATGCTCTATAAAAAAAAAAAATTCCACTGTGTTTCACGTATTAGTTAAGTAAGTTCGTGTAAGTTATTTATGATTGCATGTATGTATGTACGGTAACGGCTTGTACTAGACGGGTCGTTACAAAGTTGGTATCAGAGCGGTTTCCTTGCGACATGAATTCACAGTTGCCTGCCATCGCCTCCACCATTGTAAGTAAGTATTAGATTTATTTTATTTTATATGTATGTGAAAATACGTATGTTTAAAGTTATGTATGGTAGACGCGATATTATGGATCCGATCCAAGTTGAGGAGGATCGCGATGCTGTTGCCGCATTTTACCGATCGCAGTCGTTGTATTTCGATAGCACGCGACGGTCAGTATCCATTGGCGCCTGGCTTTACGACATGGAGCAGATCTTTGAGATTTGCCACATTGAGGCACACCTACAGGTTACCCTCGCTAGTAGGTGCCTGATTGGATACTCGAGATTATGGTGGGCTACGTTAGGCGAGAGGCAGATGCCCGAGCGTACTTGGGCACATTTTCGGACAGCTATGATGGCACGATATGGACCGCTACCAGCTCGAGGGATCGACGAGCCTATTCGTGACCATGCGATCTATCGAGATATGCGACACTCCCGAAACCAGAGGCTCTCGCAGGACTGGCACACATATCCGGGGGAGATTATGAGCCACTATTGTTGGAGATTTCAGGAGACGATGCTCCCGTACGTACCCCAGGATTGTCCAGACCCCGAGTTGGAGGCGTTAGTACTCCTAAGGAATGGAGTGCCGACCCCCATTCGCAGATTCGTCCTGTCACCTATTCGATAGATGACCGTCGGTAGTTATATTGACGATGTATTAGAGGCCAAGACTATCGCCCAGATAGTATGCCCGGAGGATCACGCCAACGGTTCCCAGGCTCCTGCAGATGACGCCGGGCAGAGGGAGCCACAGTATGAGGTAGGGCCCTTGTTTCCGGAGGACCCGATCCCAACCGTACCAGTACAGGAGGTCCCAGCCCAAGAGGCTGCGGATCCGATGGATGCTGATGAGGCCTTAGACGATGATGTAGTACCGATCGATCCACCGGAGGACCCCTCAGTCATCGTTATCTCTAGCGATGACGAGGATGATGATGAGGAGCTCGAGCCTGAGCCGGAGCAGGGTGACTGGGTAAAGGATTGGGATGACCTTGACGACCTAGAGGAATTTCCTTTGGAGGATGAGCCTGATGAGATTGTGTTGGACGACGGAGATGAGGCCACAGATCAGGATTCCAACTCCGACGCATCCGTGATTACGATCGAGGTCATAGTCTAGATCTAGGACTGTTTTGTACATATCTTTTTGGGACGATAGGACTGACTGTAGTATTTTGTTATTCGGACGTTAGGATGTACATATGTAGGATGGGCAAGTGTTAGACACTTCCATCCAGGATTTTGGCCGTGTATATATGTTTATACAGTATTATGTATTTTCGAACAAGTATGTACTTTTGAATAATGTACTTTTGACACTATGGTGTACTTTTGAAATTGCACAAAGAGACCGTGGAGACACGAGATATATGACAAAATTTATGTTATGATTTTGGAAAGTTATGAAAAGTATCTAGTGTGATACGGATATGCCACTAAGTTATGGTATGGTATGTGAAATGGTATGATGTTATGTACGATATGAATGAGTATGGCAAGATGTGATGTTATATAGTACGATATATTAAGATTTGCCTGAAAGAAAAGATATTGATAGTATGATAATATCTTTTCTTATATAGGAAGTTAGAAGATGGTACGTACACGCCGGAATGCACCTGCAAATCCGCCTCAACCGGATTTAGCAATCTTAGTAGCTAACTTACAACAACAGTTGCTAGCACATCAACAAGAGATGACTAGGCTTTGCGAGCAATTAGCTCAAGTGAACCAAGGATCGCGGGTCCAGGAGGTTCCACAGCAAGAGCCACCAGTTCCCCCAGTGGTACCTCAAGTGCCCAATATTCAACCTGAAGTCCCACCGGAAATCCCTCGGAATACTGAAATTCCGATGGCACCAGCCGGAGTACAAGTTAACCCGCCGATAGCACGAGAGGATCTGCTATACGAGCGCTTTAGAAGGATGAAGGCGCCCGAGTTTGAGGGGCCCACAAACCGGTTGCAGTCGACAATTGGCTTATCGACATCCAAGTTATCTTGGATTTTATGCGACTTACTGAGCAAGAGAAAGTACTCTATGTTTCCTTTGCTCTCAAGAAAGATGCGCGGCACTGGTGGATGATAGTGCAGATGCGCCGGAACATTATGGCGATGACCTGGCAGGATTTTGTAAACGAGTTTCGCAGCATATACTACAACCGAGAGGTTCTTGCGGTACAGCAAGATGAATTCACCAACTTCAAACAAGGGACGATGACAGTGATGGAAGCCATCAAGAGGTTTGAGCAACTTGCTCGATTGTGTCCAAACTTAGTACCGAGCGAGGAGGAAAAGGTACGACTAATGATGAAGATGTTTCGTACGGATATTGGTAAGCAAGTAAGTGCTAACAATAGTCCGCCAAAGACGGTGTCAGATTGCATCAATCGAGCCATAAGAGCCGAATACTGGATTAACCGAGATAAGGACGCCAGGGCTCATATCTTTAAAGCAAGGAAGGAAGAAAAGACCGCCGCTAAGTCAACGCAACCCCGACAAGGTTCAGAGGTGAATTCGAAAGGCCAAGCTAGCAACTCCGCCCAAAGTCCCAAACAGTTTGGGAAAAATAAGCGGAAGGGAAATTTCAACGGTCAAGGCCAACAGCGAAACTTTCCCCAGAAAAGGAATAATCGGGGAAATGAGGGGACCAACGTCAGCTATCCCACATGCGAAAGCTGTGGAAAGAAGCACCCCGGAGTCTGTAGAAAAAGGACAAATACTTGCTACGTGTGTGGCAAGGAGGGGCATTACGCCAGGAGCTGCCTCCAGAATAATCAGAACCAGCAACCTCAGTACCAGAACTGGAACCCCAACCAGCGTCAACTGCACGCAGTTCAAGCCAAGCTTGAGGGACCTCCAGTAGCACAGGGAAGATTTTAGGCGCCTGAACCTCAAGCCAGGATCTATGCCTACACAAGGGGAGATGCCGAGGCAGGAACATCACATGTGGTGACAGGTCAGATTTCTATCACCACCTATGATGTGATTGCGTTGTTTGATTCTGGCGCTACTCATTCGTTTATATCAATGGAGTTCGCTCAGAAATTAGGAAGCAGTGTGAATAGGGTAGAACAACCTTTCAACGCTTTTTTGTCATCCGGAGAAATTTTGTGGTCCAACTTTTGGATCCAAAATGTCCCCATTATTATTTGTGGCAGAAAATTACTTGCAGATCTCATCGCAATCAAACTCCATGATTTCGATGTGATCTTGGGGATGAATTTCTTAGGAAGATACAACGCTAGGATTGATTGTAGAAAGCGTTGTGTGACGTTTAGCCCGAACGAAAAGGATGAGTTTAACTTCCACAAACAACCCCAAAATTCCGCCGCCAAGTTTGTTTCGGCAATAAAAGCGTGGATGATGCTAGCAAGTGGATGTCAGGGGTATTTAGCGAACATGGTGGATAAGGATCAGGAGAAAGAGCTAACACCGGAAGATGTTCCCATTATAAGGGAACATGTGGATGTCTTTCCACAGGAGTTACCCGGACTTCCGCCAGAGTGTGAAATTTCATTTGAGATCGAACTGCTACCCGGAGTCGCAACGGTATCGAAAGCGCCATATAGGATGGCACCGGCTGAACTGCGAGAACTGCAAGTACAGCTACAGGAGCTGTTGGATAAAGGGTTCATCAGACAAAGTCACTCCCCATGGGGAGCACCTATCCTATTCGTAAAAAAGAAGGATGGATCTTTACGCATGTGCATCGACTATAGAGCGCTGAATAAGATTACAATTAAGAACAAGTACCCTCTCCCGATGATTGACGATCTCTTCGATCAACTCAGGGGAGCGGTTGTATTTTCAAAGATCGACTTACGTTCAGATTACCATCAGCTCCGGATCAAAGAGTCAACATCTCCAAAACAGCCTTCAGAACACGATATGGGCACTACGAGTTCCTAGTCATGCCGTTTGGATTGACCAATGCCCCAGCCGCTTTTATGGATCTCATGAACCGTGTGTTCAAAGAGTACCTGGATAAATTTGTAATCGTCTTCATTGACGATATTTTAATTTATTCAAAGTCTAAGGAGGATCATGAACATCACCTTAGGTTGGTGATGGAGATGCTAAGGCAACATCTGTTGTACGCTAAATTCACTAAGTATGAGTTTTGGCTGGAAAAGGTTCATTTCTTAGGGCATGTGGTGTCCAAAGAGGGAATTTCTGTAGATCCAGCAAAGGTGGAAGCGGTCAGCCTATGGCCAGCACCCAGGAACGTCACGGAGATAAGAAGTTTCTTGGGATTAGCTGGATACTACCGAAGGTTCGTAGAGGGATTTTCAAAGATCGCAGCACCTCTCACCACCCTCACCAGAAAGAAGAAGAAGTTTGAATGGACTCCTAAATGCGAGGAGAATTTTCAGGAGCTCAAAAGGAGGTTGACAAGCGCGCCCGTGCTAATAATTCCTGATGTAGACGCAGGAAACTTCGTGATTTACAGTGATGCTTCTAAGAATGGATTAGGAGCTGTCCTGATGCAGAATGGGAAAGTAGTAGCTTATGCGTCGCGATAACTAAAGAATCACGAGAGAAATTACCCTACGCACGACCTGGAGCTAGCAGCAGTAGTCTTCGCACTTAAGATTTGGAGACATTACCTGTACGGGAACAGATGCGAAATCTACACGGATCACCAGAGTCTCAAGTATATTTTTACTCAGAAGGAGTTAAATATAAGGCAACGCAGATGGTTGAGCTAGTGAAGGATTACGATTGCGAAATCCTTTACCACCCTGGGAAGGCAAACAGGGTAGCCGACGCGTTAAGTAGGAAGTCAGTGGGCATGCTGATGTCCATTGAAGCTTTTCCTAAGCCTCTGCAAAGGGAAATTGCGGATTTTAACCTCGAAATGATCACAGGAAGACTATCTTCGTTAACCCTTAAGTCTGACTTGCTAGACTCTATTAAGACGCATCAAGGAAGGGATTCATCACTGCTCAACACGCAGCTATTCGACGAAGAGAAAACGAAATTCAAGACTTCCGAGGATGGAGTTATCTACTTCCAAGGGAGAATTTGTGTTCCGAACGTAGAAGATTTGAAGAATCAGATTTTGTCAGAGGCACACCAAACGCCATATTCTGTGCATCCAGGAGCTTCTAAGATGTACAAAGATCTCCGAGAGACCTATTGGTGGCCCAACATGAAGAACGAAATAGCGGATTTCGTGTCAAAATGCTTGACTTGTCAAAAAGTTAAGGCTGAACATCGACATCCAAGAGGTGAATTGCAGAAAATTGAGCTTCCTGAATGGAAATGGGAGCAAATTACGATGGATTTCGTAGTAGGACTGCCTAGAACTACAAGCGGGAACGACATGATTTTGGTCATTGTCGACAGATTGACCAAATCAGCCCACTTCATTGCGATAAAAGCCACCTTTTCAGTGGAAAAATTGGCAGGAATTTACGTAGCCCAAGTCGTTAAGCTACACGGAGTGCCAAAATCGATTATTTCGGATCGTGATGGACGCTTCACTTCGCGATTTTGGATGAGTGTTCATGCCGCTATGGGGTCGAAATTGAAGTTTAGCACGGCATTTCACCCACAGACGGACGGGCAATCGGAGAGAACTATCCAAACACTAGAGGATATGCTAAGATCCTGTGTCTTGGATTTCAAAGGGAATTGGGATGAGAAGCTACCACTGATCGAATTTTCCTATAACAATAGTTATCATGCATCAATTGGGATGGCCCCATTTAAAGCATTGTATGGACGAAAATGTCTATCACCTCTCCATTGGCAAGAAGTTGGACAGAAGCAGCTGCAAACCACAGACTTCATCGAGAAGACATCCGAGGATATCAAGAAGATCAGGCAAAGGCTCGACGTAGCTTTTAGCCGACAGAAGAGCTATGCCGACCGACGTCAAAGACCGTTAGAGTTTCAAGTCGGAGATGCCGTCTTCATAAAAATTGCCCCTATGAAGGGGGTAATGCGATTCGGCAAGAAAGGAAAGCTCAGTCCACGATACACGGGACCGTTTGAAATCCTCGAAAGAATTGGGAAGGTTGTGTATAAGCTTGCTCTACCGCTGGAGTTGGCGTCAATGCACAACGTATTTCACGTTTCGATACTCAAGAAGTATGTTCCAGACCCTTCCCACGTACTCAGTCAGGAACCGGTAGAGGTTCAGACTGACCTAACTTACGAGGAGAGACCCGTTAGAATTCTCGATAGGGAGGATAGGGTTTTAAGAAATAGAACTATTCCCATGGTTAAGGTCTTATGGCGAAACCATAAGGTCGAGGAAGTAACCTGGGAACTAGAAGATGAGAAGAGAAAGAACTACCCCGAGTTGTTTTGATTTTCGAGGACGAAAATTTTTAAGGGAGGTAGATTGTAATATTCGATTTTTCTATGTTACTATTTCCTTTTTAAAGGAATTAAATGCATGCCGTACCGGCATTTATGAAAAAGTTCACTTTAGGACTTTATTATGTGTTACGAGCTCTTATAGCTTTATAAGACTCGAATATGCTTGTTCTGATTGATAAATGGTCTTTTTGGGTGAAAAGAGATGAAATTTACATGATTCTAGGAAAGTCAAAGGGTTGACCAAGAAAGTCAACTTTGACCCGGAAAAGTCAAAGTTTGACCAAAATGGTCAAAACCCTAACTGTACAATTTTGTGACCTGCAGTATGGGAAAAATACTGCGAAAACCTATTTTTTCGGATAAGATGACGTAAATGAGAACTAAAACCGCCGTAGAAAAATCAAGCACGCAAAGTTAGGGCACAGGGCAAAAGGGTTTGAGAAAATAAAGAAAAAATTTTTCAGCCGATTTTTCATAGATAAAATTTTTACGACAGTATAAAATATTAATACTATGTATTAGTACAACATAGTATTAAATTTATCTGTGTTAAGTTTAAATTATACTGCTTTTTGAAAAAAGTAGCTAAACAAGCCTTTATGATTTATGACATCATCACTTTTTAAATTATGACATCATCAACTTTTTGAGAATAAACCATCACAAGACATGTGTCTTGTTCTAGCTTTTTCCACCTTGTTCTCCAAGCAAATTTTTGGCCATCAATGCATGCCATTCATGGAATTTTTCAAAAATTTTGGGGTCAAAATCTAAACTTTTAAAAGTCCCACATTGCCTATAAATAGAGGTGTTCCCTACTCTTTTTAAATCAGAAAATGAAGCAAAATTCTGGCCATTTTCTTCCATGAAAAACCGAGAGTGACAGTGAGAAAGAAAATAAAAATTTTTCTTGAGCCAAGGTAGGGTTGTGTTCGGTTTTAAGTGGGAAAACAAGAGGGAGAGTGGAAAAAATTTTCCAGCCACCTTTCTAGCTGCTACTGTGGGGTAGTAAGCGGGGGAAACTAAGAGGAAAAATCAGAATTTGGAGGGAAAGCCTTAAGGGACAATTTCGGGTGTGATTCTACCAACCAAAAACAAGATTTAAGCAAGTTTTGAGGTCAATTTCTCCCTAGGAGCAGCCACGAGTTATGCAGGAAAAACAGTGGGAAAAATTTCAGATTTTGGGTGCAAATTGGTGGTGTGGCCGAGCCAAGGGTGCAGGCCAATTAGAGGTCCAAAAAGTCAAGTTTTGGGAGCCTTTTGGTGAGTGGAACCGGTTCTAGGAGCTAAGAACCAAGGGTGTGATTTTGTGGTTCAATCCTAAAGCCAAACCCTAACACCAATCAATGTATTTTTCAAAAGCCCTAATCCTATTTCATTCAAGTTTTTAAGTTAAGATTTAAATGTATTTTTAAGCCAATGTTTGTAAGAGCATAAGCTCACTAATTTATTTTATGCCCTTAGTTAATTTGGTGCTTGATTAGATCTCTTAAGGGTGGTTTGGTTTATTTATGTCCATTAATATGCTTATGTTGGTCTTGTATACTAGGATTGCAAGCTATAATTTTACATGAGGTTATATGTCCCCTAGAGTATGATTGAGCATGTGATTGTATGTTAGAGATTTACTTGGTTTGATATTGTATGCATGGAATGTGAATGCTTGGAATGGTATGTGCTATGTTAGACCATGCAACCCTAGGTTAGGGTTCGGATTTCATGGGCTGCATGGACATGTTGGATATGCATGTTGGGACATGCAGGATGTTAGAAGCGCTGCATGCTTTGTAAGTAAGCTCCCGAAGTGGTCGGTCGAGTTAGAACCCTGAATTAGGACGTAAAATGATTTTAGTAAACAAAGCTGCCAGTTCGGGTTCCAAACTGGACAGTTTTAGAAAAGTGGTAATTTCAGGCCTTTAGAGGCCGAATGGGGTAAAACGTAAAACACGGAAGTTGTAGAACAGGGTTTTTTCCTAGGGGGCAACATGGGCCATTTCTTAAAATGAGGCTCCAATGGCCTCCGTTTTTACGAAAAACCGAGGCTGGTCCATCCCGACACAGTTTTCACGACTAGCCGGATTCAAATTAAAACTAACATGAATCCATACAGAATCAGACTTTTTGTAAAACACGAAAGTTTTAGATCTCTTCGAGAGCTAGAACTTTTGTGAAGACAACTTTTTCTAATTGTGAATGGGTTTTTAAATATAATCTGACTTCTAAAAACTGTGCAGGGAGCAAGAAATTCCTGCACAGGATTTTCTAGAACCAGTTTAGGAAAACTGTTTTTCTGTCTAAAAACATTGTTTTGAACATGGAAACTGTTCCAAAGGTAGTTTCCAACCCTCTGATATTTTATAAAACCATGTTTCAAGAATCAAGTATTTTTAGAAGAAATTAAGAAAGTTTTTAGGCCTTAGTGCCGAACTTTTCAAGATAAAAAAAATGGTAATTTTCTTAACTAAGTTGTAAGACAAGTAAAGATGAACGGTGCCTGGGAAATGACACCCGAGTCACAGGGCTTAGCCCCAAAGCCCGAGGTTGACCCAAAGGGAGGGTTGACTTTAGTAATTTTGGAGGTTAACTTCGATTAACCTAGTATGGATTAGTATGACGATAAGTTCGAGGTTAGGTGTTGGCCTATCCCTTTACGCACACGCATATGATTAGTATGAAAGGTTATCCAACGTAACCTACTAGGCCGTAGTATGAGCTCGTTAGAGCGATTATTGTAATCCAAGTAGGTAAGGTTACTTAATGTAACCACTCATAACATGATTTAAGATAGGGCGACATATAACCAAAGCATTTCATGAATGTTGGTGAATAACCAACATATTATGGTCATAGACTAGAAATCTTACCTAGTCCTTCGATTAAGCAGGTAATGTCACGCCCCTACTAGCCACCCTAAGACCCACGCGGTGTCCGACCGCGCGAACCTGGAGCGTTCGGTTCATGACATTACTTAACTTACTTGTCTTGATTGAAAACTAAAGTTACCCAATTTCTAGAGTAAATTTTTTTTTTCTTCTTTTCTAAAAATCGTTACTAGAAAACCTTTATTGCGGAAATCGTAAAACTTTAACACAAGTTAAACTAAACTTAAAAACTGTTTTTCTTTTATAAAACCTTAACTGATTTTGATGTACTCACAGAGTACTGAGCTTTCACCTGAACGGAAAGTTCCATACATACATAACTAAACTGAAACATACATGCATACATGTTGAAATTTACTGAAAACACAATTTCATTTCAAACGCATTTCGGAAACCCCGTAACAGTCCATACCCACGTTTCACATTCTGTTGCGCCATCTCTCCACAGCTTGTATCAGGAAGTGCCGGTAGGAAACTTACCTACAGCATGAACGTAAGCAATGAGCTAAAAAGCTCAGTAAGCACAACGTCCTATCCGCATGCAACTAATGCACAACAACGTGAACCAATTATGATTTATTATTAAAAATCATTTGTGGTCTTTCTACTGATCTGATCTTATCTTATCTTGCTACTTTAACATGTGTGTATGTACTTAGGTATGTAACCATGGAGTGATTGAAGGTGGTCCGACCAAACCAACTCAAACCATGAAACACAAAGTTTAACATGGAGTAGTAGAGGCAGCCCTTCCCTATCAAGTCAAACCATGGAACACGCCATTTTAACTTACCACAAAGGCAAGCTAGTACAACACAACATGTCCTACTTAACTTAACTCTTGCTTACCATGTGACTTATTTTTAGTAGACATGCTTCGTGATGCCACAATATCTAACATAAACATACTACATGCTTGACATAACATAAACATACTACATAACATAACATACATACACATACTACATAACATGACATACATACACATACTACATGACATATTGCATAACATAACATAACACATAAACATACATAGCATACTACTTAACTTATCATATCATACTGCATAACAACATGACTCATGAAATCCTATTCATGATTTCTAAACACAACTTATGCAAACAAACATGTTCATGCTGTAGGCGGAATTGTACTTACCTTTCCGTCTGACATCATGCTTAACTGTCCCTTCCTAGTGCTGTTCCACTCCTGGTACAACTGCAGGTTCTGCCTGCTTGACAAGGACATGATCTACTTAGGTTCGTGAAAATGCTGGTAATCTAACCAACATGTCTACATGATCTTTGGTTGTATTTCCCCTTATGTGCAAAGTGTCTAATTTGGTTACCAACGGTAACCTGGCGTGCTAAGCCAAACTAACCTCTAAGGGTCGAATAACTTAACCGAAACTATCGGGTCATATCTGATAACCCTTTAGTTTAGCTATCGGTATCCGTTAGGGTTACTTTGGATAACCCGTGAGGATAAACTAACTTAAAGCTATTAGTTAACCAAAAGTCAACAAAAGTCAACCTTGGTCAACCACGGTCAACTATGGTCAACCCTCTAAGGTCAACCTTTCGGGTCTCGGGCTTGACCCGGCAACTTGGGTCTAACACCCGGTTACCATTCGTGAACTAATGTTGGCTATTAACTTTGCTTAAAAATCTTATTTCCTTTCTTGGAAAAACACTTAGGGAATAAATCCCACAATTTCACATTTCGTGTAAAAATTCATAACTTGAGTCATAAAATCCAAATTCATGAATTTATGCTTTGTAAAATTATTTGAGGTTGAAAACCGTCATTGGAACGATTTTCATAGCCAAAACACCCATTTAAGGTTGAAAAACCAATTTTCTAAAATCATTTGTTAAGCTTATGGTGCAGGAATTTCGGATTCCTTGAGCACCCTTCATAAAACAATTTTTCTTTTAAAATCGGTACGTTATCTGAAAAAGTTTTCTTCACGAAAGTTCTAGCCCTCGAAAAATGCTAAAACTTTTGTGTTTTATGAAAATCCTAATTCGGCCTAGGAACGTACCAGTTTTGAGTTGAAACTGGCTGATCCTGAAACGGAACTGGGTCTGGGAACTTAAATGCTGAGCCACGGGTTTGGCAATTTTGAAGGCCATTGGAGCCTTATTTTGGAAAACGGCTCACGTGTCCCCCTAGAAAAAGTTGTTCTGGACAACTTTCATGTTTTACGTTTTCCCAAATTCGGCCTCTAAAGGCCTGTTATTTTTTTGTTTACGAAAACTGGGTAGGTTTAGTCCGAACCTACCAGTTTTCGGTTTACTTTTATTTTACGCGTCCTAAGTCACGAACTAACTCAACCGATCACTCGGGAGCCTAAATCATCAACATGCAACATTAACTAACGTCCCACATGCTTTGGACATGTCACCCCCTCGTGGCTATGCAAACCAATCCGGAACTTAACCTAGGTTTGCATTGCATTCTAGGGCTTGCATCACATAGATTCGGCATCAACAAACCAAACCGAAATTAAAATCTAACACCCTAGCATTCGAGCCACACACGGCTGCACCTAGGGCAGGGACATAGCAACCATTCAACCATGCAAACTAAGCAATCATGCATCATAAACATAGCACACATGCACACAAAAACATGCATTCTAACTAGCTAACCATACACCCTTAATCAAGCATCATTTCCTTAGCTAGACATAACCAAACTTAAATGAGCTCAAGCTCTTACATTTTCTTGCATAAAATACATCATAAATACCCACATTAAAGCTTGAACCAAAAAGCTTTAGGGTTTAGGGCTTTACCTCACAAAACCGGAAGTTGGTTCACACCAAGGGAGCCGAACCTCTCACTGTTTTGGCTGTCCCTTTGCAGCCGACTCTCCCCACCAAAGGGCTCCATTTTCCAGCCATGCACACATACAAACATGCACATACTTAACCATCACTTTTCATGGAAATTTAGCTTAAAAATTCAAGGAATTACCTTGACTTACCCATGACTTAATTAGGACTCATGGATCCGAAATCCATCACCCCCCTTTGGCTGCCTCTTGCTCGGTTTTGGGTCACCAAATGCACCAAAATTTTTTCACCAACTTTGGTGTTCCCTTGCAGCCATGGCCGAACCCTTGCAGCCCCTAAACCCATGAAATTTTGGCTCCATCTTGCTGCACACTCATGGCCGAAATCATGCACCCACCAAGTACAAAAATCCTCATTGGCTCATGGTTGGTTCCTCGTCCTCCAAGGTCGGCTACACACCAAGATTGGACCTAAAATTTTCTTCACTTTTCACCTCTCTTCCATGCACGGCTGCTGCCCATGAAATCTGGAAAAATTTCCAGATTTCATGCTTGCTCCATGCTCCAAAAAACCGAGCACTCCAAGTGGCTTCACACAAGATTTTTCCAACCTTTTTTCTTGGTCTCTTTCTCTCCCACTCTCTCTCGGATTTTCTGCAGAAAATTGGCCAGAACTTGGCTGATTTTCTCTAATTTTTCAGCAGCAAATCTGTCCAAATGGGGTCCTATTTATAGACTTTTTTGAACTTTTCAAAAATTGGATTTTGACCTCTAAAGTTTCCAACTTTCTTGCTTTCTCCCCAAGGGTAGCCGGCTGTCCTCCAGCCTAGCAGCAGCTGGCTTTGCTGACCTCATGGCTGATGTCATGGCTGATGTCATGGCTTACTTCATAACTTTTCAAAAATTACATTTTTACCCCCCGAAAATGGAAATTCTTGCAAAAATGCCCTCTAGGTGTCCGATTGTCCTAAAAATCAACACACTCATCCTATTTTATGATATAAGCATCTTGGTGACTTTATACACTCATATCGTCAAATTTCCAAAATTTACACTTTTGCCCCAAAAGTGAAAATTTTTGCATTTAGGCCCCTAAACTTCAAAATTGACCATAATGCTTGCTTTCCATGTAAATATCATTCTTTTCATAATTTTATGTGATTTTCTCATCCTTGAATCACATATTTTCAAAATTTACATTTTTGCCCCGAAAGACAAAATCTTTGCATTTTTGCCCTTTGACTTTGACCTGTTCTTTTGGGTGATTTCTTGACTAAAAACGTCATTCTTGACCTTAACTAATGCTAGGGATGCTTGATTTCTAGGGTGTTTCTACTATCTACTTGGGCTATCTCGCCCATACTGACATATTTTGCAGTATTTTCTCATACCGCATCATTTTTCACTGTCGAGTCAACCGTTGACCACTTTTGGTCAAACTTTGACTTTCTTGGTCAAAGTTGACTTTTTCGGTCAAACTTTGACTTTTTCGGAACTTCGTCCTATTTCGTCCTTTTCAACCTGAAAGGGCGTTTTCTAACCTTAAAAATCTGTTTTGAGTCTTATTGAGCCATAAGACTCCGTAAAACGTGTGAAAAACTTTTAACTGAGTTTTTTTTTTCCGTAAACATGTCACATATGCTCATAATTCCTTTAAAAGAGGAACAATGGCAATCATGAAAATTCTAGGTATCACAGGTAAATACCTGCAGCTGAGCGCCGAGGTGGAACAACATAACGTCAGGCATAGACAAGGTAAGTACAACGCCGCCTACAGCATAGGCTATTAGTTGTATACTTACCTAGATATAATTGGTATGCTATGTGCTACGTGTTATGATTTGATGCCATGTTATATATATATGTATGACAAGTTTATGTTATGAAATGTACTATGTAAGCAATGCATGTTAAATTATGAATATGAAGCATGATTAAGTGACATCAGATTGTATGTTCACTAAGCTTATGAAAATAATGAGAATAAGAATGTCAAGATGGAAAATAGGGAAAGGCGCTAAGTCGCCTGGGTCGTACCACCCGCACCAGGTCGGGTTGGACTGTGGATTGAGTTGGAATTGGACTGGCCGCCCCAACCAATTCATAGTTGCGCGCCAGGTACGAACACTCAAGTTAAGGGCCCCTAAGTAGCATAAGCAATAGCGAATTAAGAAAACATAATACGAACATAATTGGTTCATGCATGCTACATGTAATGAGGTGTTGTGTTATGAAATGATTGTATGTTGTGAAATAAGATGTATAGTTATGTGTCGCGGATTAGGAGTTGTACTTGCTGAGCGAAAGCTCATTGTTTTAAGTTTATGCTGTAGGTAAACAACCTGCTAGCAGTTGATGATGCAATGGGGAGTTGCGTGGCCGGGCACTGTGAATAGTGGGAAACGGAGACCGCTACGCGTTTTGTTATTTATATGAAGATTATGGAATGTTTAATTATAGCTATTTAGTTAATATGCTCGTACGCACAAATGGTACTATGCTTAATACCTTATGTTTCATAGTTTCTTTATGCTCTATAAAAAAAAAAAATTCCGCTGTGTTTCACGTATTAGTTAAGTAAGTTCGTGTAAGTTATTTATGATTGCATGTATGTATGTAAGGTAACGGCCTGTGCTAGGCGGGTCGTTACAAAAAAGAACTGTCTCAGCTGTTCATACTACTTCCAAATTCCTGGGCACACTCCATAAATACACACAAAAGAGTGGCGCCAAAATTGTACTGTACGATAAAGTTATATATATATAGCGGTAGAAATCTAGTTCGTCCTTGCATGCGAAGTTCCTGCTTTGGTATTTCCATCAGTGTAGGCGTAAATCCTAGTCTAGGGTTTTAGAGCCTCTAGCGTTCCTTGCGCGATCGATGGTCCTTCGAGCCTCGCCTGAACTGTATGCAGCTGATGACTGTTGGGGTTCCGGTTTGGATACGGAGGGTTCTGATTCTAGCTGTTCTGGGGGCAGCTCCTTGCATAGTGTCCCTCCTTGCTGCACAGAAAGCATGTGTTCGTCCCCATCCTGCACACTCCCGGATGTTTCCTCCCACAAGTTGCGTACTCCGGATAGTCAGTGTTAGTATTCTGGTTCCCGCGATCGTTCTTCTTCTAAGGAAAATTTCTTTGTTGGCCCTGACCTGAGAAATTTCCCTTTCGCTTGTTCCTCCTAGATTGGTTGGAGTCTTGCGCGGGGTTACTCGCTTGGCCCTTTGGGTGTGACTCCGAATCTTGTCGGGGCTGCGTTGTCCTTGCCATAGTTTTCTCTTCCTTCCTTGCCTTAAAGATTTGAGCTCTGGCCTCCTTGTCTTGGTTGATCCAGTACTCAACCCTTATTGCCCGACTGATGCAGTCGGACACCACTGTAGGTGGGCTGCTGTCAGCACTCACTTGCTTGGCGATATCGGTCCGAAACATCTTCATTAGCATTCGCACCTTTTCTTTTTCACTCGGCACCAAATCCGGACATAGTCGAGCCAACTGTTCAAATTTCTTCATGGCCTCCATGACCGTCATTGACCCTTGTCGGAAGTTGGTAAATGTCACGCCCCGACTTATCGCCACCAAGGCCACGCGGTGTCCGACCACGCGAACCTGGGGTTGGGTTCGGTTCGTAACAATTACTTACTTACTTGTCATGCTTGATTTGAAAAAAATAAAGTTACCCAAATTTTAGAGTAAATTTGTTTTTTCTTCTTTTCTAAAAATCGTTAGTAAAAACCTTTATTGCGGAAATTATAAAACTTTAAACTCGATTAAAGCATAACTTAAAACTGTTTTTCTTTTATAAACTTTATCTGATGTACTCACTCGAGTACTGAGCTTTCACCTATGAGGAAAGCTCCATACATACATACATACATAATCTAAATCGTGGACCAGGTCCGACCTACAGCGGACCGGTACAACACGTGGCAACTGGCTTGCCATACTGCTAAAACTGAAAACTAATCATACATACTGAAAACATAATGAAAGCACATTTTTATTTTTAAACGCACTTCGGAAATCCCGTAGCAGTCCATACCCACGTTTCACAATCTGCTGCGCCGTCTCTCCATAGCTTGTATCACAAATCGCCGGTAGGTAACTTACCTACAGTATGAACGTAAGCAATGAGCTAAAAAGCTCAGTAAGCACAACGTCCTATTCGCATGCAACTAGATGCACGAAAACGTGAACCAATTATGATTTATTTTAAAATCAATTATTGTCTTTCTACTGGTCTGATCTGATCTTATCTTGCTACTATAACATGTGTATATGTACTTCGGTATGTAACCATGGAGAGATTGAAGGCGGTCTGTCCAAACCAACTCAAACCATGAAACACAAAGTTTAACATGGAGTAGTGGAGGTAGCCCTTCCATATCAAGTCAAACCATGAAACATGCCGTTTTAACTTACCACGGAGGCAAAGTCAGTACAACACAACATGTCCTACTTAACTTATCTCATATCTTACCATCTGACTTATTTTTAGTGGACATGCTACATTATGCTATAAAATTTAACATAAAACATACTACATGCTTGACATAACATAAACATACTGCATAACATGTACATAACATGAACATACTGCTTAACCTAACATGGAACGTACTACATGCTTAACATGCATAGACATACTGCATAACATTATATCACATACCACATAACATGTACATACTGCATAACATAACATATTGCATAACATAAACATACTGCATAGCATCATGAAATCCTATTCATGATTTATTAACACATCATATGCAACTAACATGTGTTCATGCTGTAGGCGGAATTGTACTTACCTTTCCGTCATACATTCTTGCTTAACTATCCCTTCCTAGTGCTGTTCCACTCCTGGTACAGCTGCAGGTTCTGCCTGCTTGACAAGGACATGCTCTACTTAAACTCGTGAAAATGCTGGTAATCTAACCAACATGTCTACATGATCTTGGTTGTATGTCCCTTAAGTGCAAAGCATCTAACTTGGTTACCAACGGTAACCTGGCGTGCTAAGCCAAAACTAAACCTCTAAGGGTTGCTTGTCTTAATCCGTAACTATCGAGTCATATCTGATAACCCTTTAGTTGAGCTTAACGGTATCTCTTAGGGTTACTTTGGATAACCCGTAAGGATAAACTAACTCCATACTATTAGTTAACCAAAAGTCAACTAAAGTCAACCTTGGTCAACTATGGTCAACCCTCTAGGGTCAACCTTTTGGGTCTCGGGCTTGACCCGGTAACTCGGGCATAGCCCCCGGTTACCATTCGTGAACTAAACGTTGGCTATAAACTTGCTTGAAAACTCTAATTTCCTTTCTTGGAAAACACTTAGGGAATTAATCCCAAAATATCACTTTTCTTGTAAAAATTCTTAACTTAAATCATAAAACCCAAAATCATGGATTTATGCTTCGTAAAATCATTTTAGGTCGAAAACCGTCATTGGAATGATTTTCCGAGTCAAAACACTTGTTTAAGGTTGAAAAACCATTTTTCTAACAACACTTGTAAAACTTGTGGTGCAGGGATTTCGGATTCCCTGAGCACCCTTCATAATACAATTTTCGTTTTAAAATCGGTACGGAATCTGAAAAAGTTTTCTTCACGAAAGTTCTAGCTCTCGAAAAATGCTAAAACTTTTGTGTTTTACAAAATTCCTAATTCGGCCTAGTTTCATACCAGTTTTGAGTTGAAACTGGCTGACTCCTGGAACGAACTGGGTCTGGGGGCTTAAATGCTTAGCCACGGGTTTTGGCATTTTTGAAGGCCATTGGAGCCTTATTTTGGAAAACGGCCCACGTGTTCCCCTAGAAAAAGTTGTTCTGGACAACTTTCATGTTTTACGTTTCCCTAAATCCGGCCTCTAAGGGCCTGTTATTTTTCGTTTACGAAAACTGGGTAGACTTAGTCCGAATCTGACCAGTTTTCGTGTTACTTGATTTTTCGTCTCCTACTTCGGAAACTAACTCAACCGATCACTCGGGAACCTAAATGAATAACATGCACGTTAACTAACGTCCCACATGTGTTGACATATCATCCCCTCGTGATCATGCAAACCAAACCGGAACTACATAAACCTAGGTTTGCATGTGTTCTAGGGTTGCATCACATGGAATTGCATCAAACAAACCATACCAAAGCTAAGTCTAACACCCTAGCATTCATGCCACACACGGCTGCACCTAGGGCAGGGACCATACTAACCAATTAACCATGCAAACCATGCACTCATGCAAGCATAAAACATAGCACACATGCACACAAAATCATGCATACTAAACTAGCTAACCATACACCCTAATCAAGCATCACATTCCTAGCCTAAGCATAACCAAAATTAAATGAGCTTATGCCCTTACATTCTTGCTTGAAAATACACCATAAATACCCAATTTAAAGCTTGAACCAAAAGCTTTAGGGTTTAGGGCTTTACCTCACAAAATCCGGAAGTTGGTTCACCTAGGGGAAGCCAAACTTCCTTGGCTGCTTGGCTGTCCCTTTGCAGCCGAATCCTCCCACCAAATGGGTTCCATTTTCAGCCATGCAACATACACACATACACATAATTATCCATCAAATCTTGCATGGGAAAATTTACTTAAAATTCAAGGGTTTACCTTGACTTACCCTTGGTTTAGACTATGGTTTATGAGCCCGAAAATCTTGTCCTCCTTGGCTGCCACTTGCATATGGTTTTTGGGCTCCAAATTACACCAAAATTTTTCACCATCTTGGTGACTCCTTGCAGCCCAAGCCGAGCCCTCTTGGCTGTCCAAACCCACGAAAATTTTCTGCTCCTTCTTGGCCGAAACAGCCACCCACCAAGCACCAAAACTCTTCTTGGCTCATGGTTGGTTTCTCTTCTCCCTCAAGCTCGGCTACACCTTGGATTGGACTGAAATTTTTCTCACTTTCTCTCCTCTCCTCCATGCACGGTTGCTGCCTGTTTTCTGGAGAAAAAAATCCAGATTTGGGCTTGGTTCTTGCACCAAAAACCCGTGCACCTCCATGGAAGATCACACATGGAAATTCCAATCTTTTTCTCTTCCCTTTTCTCTCCCTCATGGCTCACGGATTTTCTGGGGAAAATTGGCCAGAAATTGGCTGGTTTTCTGGAATTTCCAGTAGCAAAATCTGTCCACAATGGGTTCTATTTATAGACATTTTCAAACTTTGGGTTAATTGCATTTTAACCCCAAAATTTTCCAAATCTTTGACTTGTGACCCAAGGGTGGCCGGCTGTTTCAAGCTCAGCAGCAGCTGGCTTTGCTGATGTCATGGCTGACCTCACTTGCTTACATCATCGCTTACCTCACAATTTTCTAAAATTGCACTTTTGCCCCCAAAAAATGGAAATTCTTGCAAAAATGCCCTCTAGGTGTCCGATTGTCCTAAAAATCAACACACCCATCCTATTTTATGATGTCATCATCTTGGTGACTTCATATGCTCATATCGTCAAATTTCTAAAATTTACACTTTTGTCCCAAAAGTGAAAATTTTTTGCATTTATGTCCTTAAACTTCATAATTGGCCATAATGCTTGCTTTTCAAGCAAATATAATTCTTTTCATAATTTTATGTGATTTTCTCATACTTGAATCACATATTTTCTAAAATTTACGTTTTTGCCCCGAAAGACAAAATCCTTGCATTTTCACCCCCAAAAGTGGCCGGTCCTTAATTTCTTCTTGCAAGGCAAGTCATTGCCTCATTTTGACATGATCTATCGACGTCACTTAACTTACTTCACATATTTTCCAAAATTTACACTTTTGCCCCAAAAGTGAAAATTTTGACATTTTTACCCTTTGACTTTGACCTGTCCTTTTGGGTGACGTCTTGACTAAAAATGTCATTCTAACCTTAACTAATGCTAGGGATGCTTGATTTCTACGGTATTTCTACTGTCTACTTGGGCTATCTCGCCCATACTGACATATTTTGTAGTATTTTCTCATACTACATCATTTTTCACTGTCGAGTCAACCGTTGACCTCTTATAGTCAAACTTTGACTTTCTTTATCAAAGTTGACTTTTTCGGTCAAACTTTGACTTTTTCGGAACTTCGTCCTATTTCGTCCTTTTCGACCTAAAAAGGCGTTTTCTAACCTTAAAAATCTGTTCTGAGTCTTATTGAGCCATAAGACTTCGTAAAACGTATGAAAAACTCTTAACTGAGTTTTTCCGTAAACATCACAATATATGCTCATAATTCCTCTTTTAGAAGGAAAATGGCAACATGAAATTCTAGGTATCACAGTAAACTCGTCCTGCTGGGCAGCGAGGATCTCGTGGTTGTAATTCATCGTTCGAAACTCCGTCACGAAATCTTGCCAGTTCATGGCTGTGACGTCTCGGTGCATCTGGACTGTCCTCCACCAATGCTGTGCGTCCTTCTTAAGGGCAAACGAAGCGCAGAGAACCTTTTCCTGCTCCGTCAGTCGCATGAAATCCAAGATAACTTGGATATCGATTAGCCAGTTGTCTGCCGCAATCGGGTCAGTGGGGCCCTCGAACTCGGGCGCCTTCATGCGTCTAAATCGCTCGTACACCAAATCCTCTCTCACCGGCAGTAGGTTCGGTTGCACTCCAACCGGTGCCATCGGAATATTGACGTTCGGAGGAATTCCTGGCTGAACCTCAGGTCGGATTTCTGGTTGAGCTTCTGGTACTGGTGGTATCACTGGGGGTACCGGGGGTACTACTGGAGGTACTACTGGTTGAACTTGGGGTGGGACCTCGTTAACTCGAGGTCCTTCGTTCATCTGAGCTATCTGGGCTCGTAGTCTTTGCATCTCTTGCTGCTGCTCTAGCAGCTGTCATTGTAGATCTGCTACCATAGTCGCAAGATCTGGCTCAGGCCAATTCAGTGGCATCGTTCTACATGGACGTACCATCTCCTCTATCCTAACGTAAGAAAAGATATTACCACGCTGTTAATACCCTCTCTCCCATGCATAACTTATCATATCAAAACTTAGCATATTATACATATCACATCATAACATAAAAAGTACCATGGTATCATATCAGATACCTAGTATAACATAACATAACTTTCCATAACGTACATACTCATGCCATATGTCCCGTGTCTACACGGTCTTTTGTACATTTTCAACAGTACACTTTCTTTACTGTCTTATACGTACAAACTATGTACATCGTAATTTACAATACTGAAATTATATATAATTTACATCAAACTGTACATACATGTCTTTATATACAAAGTCAAAAATACATGATGGAAGTGTCTACCACTTTACCATCGTGCCGAATATACATGGCCAAAAGTGTGACGGGAGCGTCTATCACTCTACCGTCGTACATATACATACATGATCAAAATAATGGGATGGAAGTGTCTAACACTTTCCATCCTACATGAGTACATACAATCCTACATCAAAAGTACATACAAACGCGCCTATACTATAGCCTCGAATATAAGTACAGAAACGTTAAACTCTGCATCGAAGTCGCCAACCCAGTCTCCATCCTGAAATGGGATCTCTTCCGGGTCATCCTCGAAGCCCTCATCGTCACTGATGACTATAACCTCGTCGACCTGCCCGGCCTCGGGCTCAGCCTCTACCTCCTCATCCTCGTCATCACTAGGGATGATAATGACAGGAGGGTCCTCGGGGATGTCTATCACCACCACTACGTCACCGTCGTTATCGTCATCCATATGGCCCTCGGCCTCTACATGATCCTCGGGAAACATTGGACCCGGCTTGTACGTAGGACTCCCCTGAGCAGCATCATTCATTGGTACTTGGTACTAGTCCAGGTAGGCGTCAGCCTGCACCAGATGTGCAGTGTTCTCGGCCTCCAGGATAGAACTCGTCATATCCTCAACCGTCCTTCCGAGTGTAGGCCAGAAGACATATCGTCGAATCGGAGGTGGAACTCCGTTCCGCAGTATCGTTAGAGCCTGTAGCTGCGGGTATGGTACGTCATGGGGAATAAGGGGTAACATCGCCTCCTGAAACCGTTGACAATAGTGGAGCATCGACTCCTGTGGGTAGGCGTGCTAATCCGCCACAAGATGCTGGTACCACGTGTGGTACATGTCCCGATAAATGTCGGGGTCTCAGAACTGCTCTTCGCCGCCAGGCCCATCAGCAAAGATCGGCCCGTAGCGCGCCAGTATTACTGCTCGAAAATGCGCCCACGACCTACCAGGCATCATCTGCTCCCCTGTGGTCAACCACCACAGCCTGGCGTCTGCGATCAGACACCGGCTAGCTAGTGAGACCCGCAGACGATCCTCAATATGGCAGGTGTGAAAAATCGTCTCCATATCGTGAATCCATGCTGATACCGGAACCGATTGTCCCGTGCTGTTGTTGTAACGCCCCACCTAGCGTAGACCGTTACCATACTTAAAACTTACATATTGACTAATCTTAACTTGTTTCATTGTAGCGAAAGTGCGGAATAAATTTTTTTTTTTATCAATATGGAAAAGATATACTTAATAGCTTTATTACTTATTTACTTACATATATAATATTCTTTGTTTCTACCTTTGGACTAGGCGTCTCATACTTACAAAAATATTTACATACTAATTAAAATCAATATTAACAATACACATTTAAAAGCTAATGGCTCCATTCCCACAATTTCACAATGTGCTCTGCCGGGTCCACCGTCTTGCATCAAAGCTTACCGATAGGTTGCTTACCTACAGCATATACGTAAGTTGTGAGCTTTTGGCTTAGCAAGTACAACATATAATCCACAAAACATTTTTCAAACCATAATGCATGCATTACTTATGCTTTCGTTATGCTTTCTTATCTTAGCTTAACTTTTAAACTTTTAGGGCCCTTACATAACATAAGTGTAAGTACTGTGGCGCGTAGCCATGGAGTGGTTGGGGCGGCCAGTCCAGTCTAACTCAAACCATGAACCGAACCTGACCTAACGCAGGTCGATACGACATGAGAAAACTTACTTCATAAACATACTTAATAATGTTTCCTTTCTTGAAAAAAATTTCTTATAAAAGATAGTTTCTCATTTAAACTTAGTCATCTCCTTATCAGGTGAGTTTAACTTAATGAGCATGCTTTGTGATGCTTGAATATAAACATACATAATATGCAACATCAACGTGTATGCATGAAACTTGTAAAAATACGAGTATTGAAAACATTTTCATCTATACTGTAGGCGGAGTTGTACTTACCCTTTTTAGCTAAACTTTAACTATAGGTTCCGCCACAAAACCTCAACAGGATTACCTTCCTGTTCATAAAAATCATAGTATAAGTTTCCCATTGACTTTAACTAATCAACTAACTTTTAACTGACCCTAACTAACAAGTTTGGTCCTTAATGTGTGAGGTAAAAGTGTCCTCTTTTCTTTTCTTAAAAATCTGTTTAAGGTTAAGACTACACCCTGCACGGTCTTGAGCATTCTGTGTTTACTTAAAAATCTGTTTGGAATTTTACAAAACTTTCTTCACAAAAGTTGTAGACAACATCTAGAACCACAACTTTTATTTTTGGCTAAAACCCTAATTCGGTTTCTATCCTTCTTGTTTCTTACTGGAAAGTTCAGAATCACATTTATAAACCCTAAAATTTTGCTCTCAGGTTTTGATGAAAACAGAGGCTCTAGCAGCCTTATTTTTAAAAACTGGTCACGTTGTCCCATAGGATTTTCTCTTCTAAAAAACTTTGTAGTTTTAACTTTTTATAAATTCGGCCTCTAAGACCCTCAAAATCATGTTTCCAGAAAAACTGTTCCTTTACACCGAGAGTGGCAGATTTTCTTATACAACCTCTTACAAAATTTGTGTGCATACCAAATCAAATAATTAAAACTGTGGTTCATTCATAGCTTGCAGGGTGTTTCCTCTCCCTTTTTAGAATCTAAATTCATTCCATAATTATAACATTTTCATACAACACAAAAATAGTAAACTAATCAACTTAGGTTTCTTAATGTTTTCTCAACACTAGTAGCAACATAATTTTTTCCCTTTTTCTTATTCATTCATAGGACATATTTCTTAAGCATATACATACATGCATGAATCAGGTTATAGATTTTCTCATAACCTACTAACTTTTAGTTCAACCCAAAATCATATACTTACATATCTTTAAAGCTAGAGACCATAAAATTTACTACAACCGAAAACCATACTAACCGAACTTTGTGCATGCAATCTATGGAATACACTTAGGCTCATACATAATTTTAAGGCTTAACCTAACACTTACTCAAAAGGGCATAGAGTAACAAAGCTTACCTTGACTTTCGAGAAACTCAAATGAAGCTAAGGTCGAGAATCCTCTACTCACTCTTAGAATGCTACCTCCGGTTCCCTTTCAAACTCTAAGCTCACTCTTCTTCTTTGTTTTTCTCCTTACAAGGCTCGGTTTTTAAATGTGAAATAAAGGTATAACAGCTCACTCTTAAGCTTTTCTAAAGTCTTTCTAATGTTCAGACTTTCACCTATTTATAGGTGAAACCATGAGCCTTTAAGATGTCAATGTGTCATCAAAATGGTGCATGAACTTCATGAAGTGTCCGGTGTAGACTTGGTCATTTGACAAGTAATCCTTCTAGAATTTTCTTGTGATTGTTGAGGTCTTGAGGTGTCCTTCTAAGGACATGCAACGGCTAGGTGTCTCCCTAGAAGTACTCGGTGGTTAAGGTTGAAACATGCAGCCTTTAAAGTGAGACACAAGCAAGACTACTCCACCTACTAATCTACTAGTTGGTGTAAATGTGGCAGTCCTTTAGGATGACAGCCGACCAAGTGGTTGCTATTACACACTAAAATTTACATACTTAAGGCTCCTTGGTACTAGGTGTCCATCCTTGTATGGCTGCTTATGAGGGGCATAATGCATGCATGCTTTTGGCAAGAATCTAAGCTTCATGATTGAACTTTTCAAGTTATGATGCATGGGTTGTCAACCCTTTGTGTGTCCGGTTATGGGTGGGGGATTGATGCATGGATTTGCTAACCACATGCAAGCTTTACACTCTTGTTTTTACAGCTTTCCTTTTGAGGTGGCTGCTCCCCAAGAAGGCTCGGCCATGACTTGGCATTCATGGACCAACTTAGGTACTAAGTATGCATAGCTATATATCTATAACTTCTAGCTAGTGTGAGATGTCAAATTCTCACATGCCCTAATTTTTTTTTATATAAAGATTTATAGAACCGAAATTCTCACCTCCAAAATCATAAGATGGACGGCTTCTAAGCAGCCATGTGTCCAAACCGAGTTATGCAATCTAATCCTAACTAGCTGGTTCATGATTTCTAACTAAACTAACTAAACTAACTAAGTCTATGATTGATCTTCAGCTTGGTTGGCATCTAGTTAATAAAATCTAAAGTTCCAAAATTAATACACTTAATAGTTATCCCTTAACTTTTCTAGACCTACAACTAATGCCTTAGAGACAAAATATGTGTACCTTGGTCCACATGGACAAAGGTTGCTACCTTTTTACCCTTGTGTGGTGTTCGGCTTAGGTAAAGTCATTAAGTGCCCAATCCTTACTTATTCATATGCTTAAAGACTTCCTCAACCTATTAAAATTCATAACTTAAAACTTTTCTTAAATTTACATTTTGACCCCAAAAGTAAAATTTCCTACATTTAGGCCCCTAGGAGCTAACCGGCCCTTAGTAGTGACACTTGTCATTCTTCATAAGACCAAATATTATCCCATAAGACCTTATTTGGTTCTTTTCATCTACTTTATACTCACATAGTGGTCTCATAACTTTTCTACATATTACCTTAATCATAACTTAGGTCATGTTAATCCATCCTTGATCTATATAGGTTTTCAAAACCTATTCTCACCTTTCTTCTATAAAAGGCTCGAATCATACATACATAACTTATTATTGAATCTTACACTCTTAAGAGTTCAAAAATGTGCAATTAATCATAACATATATCTTCACATAACTTATGCATTTAAAATTTGAATATCCTTAAAAAGGAAAACATGCATTCACAAAAATGTTGGTTATTACAGTTGTATAGCAAAGGTCGTGCTCCATAGAACGCCGCAACTGCCTCGCGATCAGCGTCTATCTGATCCGGGTCCATATCTACTCGTCTATCATAACGCAAACCCATAATAAGTACATACTTGTAAACATAAAATCTAACTTACTTGCAATCACGGTGGCAATGGCAGGCAGACTGTGAAATTTTGTCGCAGGAACTCGCTCTGATACCAACTCTGTAACGACCCGCCTAGCACAAGCCGTTACCTACCTTAACATACATACTTACTTAACTTATCGTACGTACTTATTTACTTGATGAAAAGCAGCGGAAATTTTTTTTTTTTTTTATACTAGCTTAATACATCTAAACGTAATAAGCATATCTTAAATAAAATATTTAACATACAAAAATACATATTAAACGAAACGCGTAGCGGCATCTTGTTCCCACAATTTCACAGTATGCCCCGCCTCGCACTTCCATCTTGCATCACCCATTGCTGTCAGGTAGCTTACCTACAGCATAGACGACAACTATGAGCTAACGCTCAGTAAGCACAACAACCTAATCCGCGACCTAACGTACGCTTTCTAACTTAACTTAACTTAGCGTCACATAACATCTTCTAACGTCATACATCATAACATACCACATACTTGCATAACATGTCATATCACATCAATACATACATTGCATAGCATAACAGATGCATGGTCCAGTTATGCTCGTTTTAACTTTCTTCATTTTTACTTACTTACTAACATGCTTATCTTTCTTATGGGCCCCTACATACGTGTTCATACCCAGCGCGCAACTATGGAGTGGTTGGGGCGGCCAGCCCAGTCCAACTCAAACCATAGTCCAACCTGACCTCGGACGAGTGGTACGACACAGGCAAGCTTGCTTACCATCTTACTTTCTTATTCTTTAATCTTATCTTATCTTTAGTGAACATGCATCGTGATGTCACTTTTTACATAATCATAACATATTTTGCATTTTACCGTTCATGCTCAGCTTGCATATTCTTCTTGCATACATAACATATTAACATATCGCATATTGCACATAACAACATAACATAGCATTCATCTTAACATACTCTAAGGCACACAACAAGCACACCAAAGCAACAATCAACATAAAATCCTAACATGCATCTAGCATACTTGGCAAGTATCAACCTAAGCCTATGCTGCAGGCGGAGTTGTACTTACCTCTTTTTGCTACGTCCTTCTATGTGCTGTTCTTCCTCGGATCACAGCAGCAAGCCTTCTCCTGCTGGAGCAAGGACATAGGTGAGATACTATTTTCATTGTGGAATGTTGGTACCCTAACCAACATGCCTACTAAAACCTAGTTGTACGTCCCCGTCCGATAACTGACTTGTCCAATTTGGCCTTTTACTGCTGGGGATTAATTTGAACTAGATTATCCCCTAGAGAGGTTACGTTGGATAACCTCTATGCTAGATATTGCTTTACTACTGGGCTTTTCTCCTTAAAATCTTGGCTTTACTATTTCTTATTGGGTCAATGGCCTTAACCCACGTTTCTTGGCCCATTTCAAATTTATGGTAGTCCTTAGGGTTACGTTGGATAACCCTTAAGGTTACCCTTACTGATTGTTGGGTCAACCAAAGTTGACAATTAGTCAACTACCGGTCAACCCTTGTCAATTATGGACCCTTTGGGTTTAGGCCCGGTAACTCGGGTCCTATTCCCGGCCACGGCCCGTAATCGGCTTGATTACCATTTTTATCTTGAAAAATCCATCTATTACCTCTAAACTCCATTTCTTAACTTAATTTTCCATTTACTTTCTTTTTGCACTTTTACAAGATTCTTCTTAAAAATCCTTAAAACTCTTTATAAAATTCCGATCTTTGAAATAATTCTTTGTAAATGTCATTTGAGGTCAAAAACTGCATTTGGAACAGTTTTCGTAGTTAAAATAACAGTTTAGAACACTTTACAATTTTTTTGAAAATATTTTGTAAGAGCTAAGGTGCAGGAATTTTCAGATTCCTTGCGCACCCTTCGTAAAACGCACCCAGTTTAAAAATCCACCGAGAATCTGAAAAACTTTTCTTCACAAAAGTTGTAGCTCTCAAAAAATGCTAAAACTTTTGTGTTTTGTAAAAAATCTAATTCTGCCTACATTGATACCAGTTTTCATTTGAAAACGGCTGATCCTGAAAAATCTGGGTGAACACTGGGGCTGGGATTAGCCACGGGTTTTGCTGAAAACGAAGGTCGTTGGAGCCTCATTTTGATATTCCGTCTGTGCTGTCCTTTAGCAAAAATTGTTCTGAGAAACTTTCATGTTTCGAGTTTTAACCCGTTCGGCCTCTAAAGGCCTTAAATTTTCACTTTTCCAAAACTGATCAGATTCTACTCCGAATTTGGCAGTTTTGGATTTATTTCCGTTTTACGTCTTATTTCGCGGATCTAACTCGACCGACCACTTCGGGAGCCTACGATTCAAGCACACAATATTTTCTAACGTCCCTTTAAAACCCATAGTCCGTTCTAATCAGTCCATGCAACCTAAAAATTAAAAACAAAACCCTAGGGTTGCTTAGTTCTACTCTAGCATTCCATCACATACAACCATCACAAAATCAACCCTAGACTAGCATGCATTCTAGGCTGCCAAAGGGGCAGATTTTCGGCCACTAAAGGGGGAACATACACCTAAGTTTTCTAACATAAAAATCATACAAAAATCAACACAAATCAAGCAAGATTTAAAGCCACATAAACCCTAGATCTAGCAACCAAGCATACACCAAGATTAGGGCACGAAATTAAAAATGGACTTACATCCTTACAACCTGATCGAACCCTCAAATTGAACTTCAAATTAGCTCAAAATAAAGAGGATTAGGGTTCTACAAAATTATCTAGACCAAAGTCAAAGTTTGGTCTCAAATCCTCCTCCTATGCTCACCAAGACCCACGGCCACCAAGGGGGTTGCACACCAAAATTTGTGGTTGGATCTTGCTTGCTCCACCAAGCCGAAGACTCCAAGAAAAAAAGCCCCAAAAATTTTTCACTTTTCTCATCCTCTTCCTCCCTTTCAAGTTCGGCCACTAGCCCTAAAAACCCACAAAATCTTCTCACTTTTTCCTTGCTCTCTCACTTGAAAAACCAAAACCCAAAGAGATGAAAACTTCAAGAAATTTCTTTGGCTCTCTCTCCCCTCCTTCTCTCCCTCTTGCTGCCGAAGTTTCTTGAAGAAAATGCAAGGGTTTGGCTCACTTTTTTCAATAAAAGTGACTAGGGAATGGGAGGGGTTTTTGATGGACAAGAGTGGTTGGTTGCTTGTCCCTATTTTAAGGCTTTTTCCCATTCCTTTCTCCATGAGCTGCTGCCGAAAATTTGGGGGAGGATAAGACTCCACATAAGCTAGCTTTAAGCTAGTGGAAGGTGAGGTCATGAGTGTAACGCCCCGCCTAGCACGGACCGATACCTTACTTATCTACTTACTTATCTTTCCTCTCGTACTTACTTAAGTACTTAAGGGAATGCATACAAACTTTACTTACTTAGTACATGAAACACAGCGGAAATTTTTTTTTTTTTTTATACAGTGCTAACTTGCACTTAACTAAACTGAAGGAACAATTTCAAATAATATATCTAGAAGATCAAAACGCGTGGCGACTTCCATTCCCCACATTTTACAGTGCCCGGCCATACTCCTCCATCTTGTATCATCAAATGCTGACAGGTAGGTTACCTACAGCATAAACTTAAAACAATGAGCTTTCGCTCAGCAAGTACAACTCCTATACCGCAACACATATACTACTAGCATCACAACATGTCAACACTGCACTGAACAACTACTGATAAACATATGCATGAACCGGTTATGTTCATATTATGCTCTTTTATCTGCTGCTAACTTACTTACTGTCTTTCTTACTTAATCTGCTAATGGGCCCCTTACTGAGGTGAACGTACCCGGCACGCAACCATGGACTTACACTTGCCATAGCCCGACCCGCCCTGTGACGGGGAGTACGACACCGGCAACTGCTTGCCGTCTGCCTACTGATCTTCTAACCATGTTATACTTACTCTGGTCATTCTTATTAGAACTAGTGAGCATGCATCGTGATGCTACTTATTCTTACTTCATAAACATCTGACATTCTTAATTTGACATGTAATCATACATATCATAACATACTTCATAGCATAAGCATAAATCATGTTTTGATATGCCCCGTAGCATATCAATTAACACTTAGCATAACAACACATCACATAGCACATAACACATCAACTATGTCTAGGTAAAAATACCCTAATAGCCTATGCTGTAGGCGGCGTTGTACTTACCTCGTCTACGTCCGATACTAAACTGCTCCGCTTCTGGGTTCAGCTGCAGGGTACGTCCTGCTTAACCGAAGGACATAGGTAAGGTCTCTAATCTCGACTATAATATGTTGGTTTTCAACCAACATTCATGCAATGCTTTGGTTATATGTCCCCCTAACTATAAAACATGTTATATGTGGTTACCTCAAGTAACCTTATCACTTTGGGTTATATCTCATAACCCCATGAAATCGTATACCATAATCTAGTAGGTTACGTTGGATAACCTTGTCTACTACACCCTTATCCCATAACCTGATGGGTTGCACTAACCCATGGGATAATTCGTTTTACATCTTACTACGTTAACCCTTGTTAACCTTTAAGGTTACTAAAGTTAACCTTCTTCGGGTCAACCTCGGGCTTTGGGGCTAAGTCCTGTAACTCGGGTGTAATTCCCGATTACGTGTCGTAACTATCTACCTAGCAAACCTTGAACTTGAAACTCTTAAATCTTTTCTTTATCCTTGAAAAAGTTTTTGGCTTAAAAGCCGAAAAACTGCTATACTTCCCCTTAAAAATCCTTGAATTTTAAAACATGGTTTATAAAATGTTTGAAGGCTAGAAACTGCCTTTGGAACAATTTCCAGGTTCAAAACAGTGTTTAAAACAGAAAAAACTATTTTTCCTAACTGGTTTTAGAAAATCCTGTGCAGGAATTGCTTGCTCCCTGCATGATTTTCAGATTTCAAGTCGTATTTTAAAATCCTTTTAGAATTGGAAAAAGTTGTCTTCATGAAAGTTATAGCTCTCGAAGAGATCTGAAACTTTCATGTTTTACAAAAAATCTGATTCTGCTTAGTTTAATACCAGTTTTAATTTGAACAAGCTGGTCGTGTAAAACTGGATCTAAACAGACCACCTTCGGTTTTTCGTAAAAACGGAGGCCTTTGGAATCTCATTTTGAGAATCGGTTGGCATTGTCCCCCTAGGAAAAACCCTAATCTACAACTTTCATGTTTTACGTTTTTACCCATTCAGCCTCTAACGGCCTGCAATTACCACATTTCCAAGACTGACCAGTTTGGAACCCGAACTGGCAGCCTTAGCTAATTAAACCGGTTAACGTCCTAATTTGCGGTTTCTACCTCAACCGATCACATCGGGAGCTTAATGACAAGACATACAACGTTTCTAACGTCCCGCATGTTCTAACATGCCTTCCCAACGTACCCATGCAGCCCTCTAATCCGGTTGCACAAAACCTTGGCTGCATGGTCCTATCTCCTAGCATACATCAACCATTCCATACAATATCATTCCATATCATCACATCTAGCATCCTATCATGCATTCACATTCTTAAACACATAATTGGTGACATATAACCTTAATCTAGCATGCAACCTATTATCACACAAGCACATGCATAAAGAAACCAACCAACCCCTAGGCTAGCAAATCAAGCACCATGCACTAGCTAAGAGCACAAAATTAAATGGTGAGCTTATGCTCTTACAAACCATAACTTGAAATACATTTAAACTTTACTTTAAAAGCTTAAATGAAAATAGGTTTAGGATCTTGAAAATTACCTTGAACTACTTCAAGGATTGGCTTTAAGGTTGGATCAAAACCCCCCTAGCTCACACTTGCTCCTAGGTTTGGTTTCTACACACAAAGTGGCTCCAAATTGGCTCTTTTTGGACTGAAAATTGACCTCCCCTATGGCTCGGCTACACACCACAAAATTGGACCCAAAATCTGAAATTTTTCTTCTCCTTTTCCACCAAACCCGTGGGCTGCACACAAGGAGAAATTTGACCCCAAAACTTGGTTTCTAGCTTGCTTACTCACACCCGAACTTCCCCTAACTCTTTCCCTCACAAAATCTGATTTTTTTCCACTTGGTTCCACTGCTCACAGCCCCCACGGCAGCAGCTAGAATGGCTGGAAAAAATTTTCTAGCTCTCCCTAATGGTTCCTAGCTCAAAACCGAACATACCCCTAGGATTGGATCAAGAAAAAAAATTTGTTTTTCTTCTTCACTCTCCCTTTCTCTCTCTTGGTTTGGGCTGCTGAAAAATGGCCAGAATTTGGCTAGGATTTCTGATTTAAAAAGGGTGGAAGACACCCCTATTTATAGGCAATGTGGGACTTTTTAACTTTGCAATTTAGTCCCTAAATTTTTGGAAATTCACACTTTTTGGAGCTTAGGTGGCCGGCCATGCTTGGAGAACAAGGAAATGACATCATTGCTTACATCATGGCTTACATCATGGCTTACATCATCAAATTTTTAAAATTACACTTTTACCCCAAAAATGAAAATCTTGGCATTTAAGCCCCCTAGGTGGCCGAAACCTTTCTTGGTGATCAAGCAAGGATTTTTCTAGAACAAGACACTTGTCTTGCTTAGATTTGTTCTCAAAATATTTATGAGGTCATAATTCAAAATGGTGATGATGTCATAATTAAAAAGCCTTGTTTGGCTATTTTTGTAAAAACAGTCTAATTTAAACTAAACACAGATGGATCTAATACTGTGCTGTACTAATACACAGTATTAATATTTTATACTGCAGTAAAAATTTCATCTGTGTAAAAATCGGTCTAGAAAAATTTTTCTTTATTTTCTCAAACCCTTTTGCACTGTGCCTTAACTTAGTGTGCTTGATTTTTCTATGGTGGTTTTTGATCTTATCTATGCTATCTTACTCATAAAAATGGGTTTTCGCGGTATTTCTTCCATACTGCATGTCACAAAATTATACTATCATCACGTTGACTATTCTGGTCAAACTTTGACTTTCCCGGGTCAAAGTTGACTTTTTTGGTCAAACCTTTGACCGACCTAGAATCATGCAAATATCATCCTTTTTCTTCCGAAAAAGCTATTTTCTACTCTAAACAATCATCTTTGAGTCTTATAAAGCTATAAGAACTCATCACGCATAATAAAGTTCTAAATCGAACTTCTTCATAAAATGCCCTTATGGCATACATTCAAGCTCTTTCTAGAAGAAAAAATAACATAGAAAAAATTAGGTATTACAATGAGTATGGGCATGTGTCCTTACTTGGTTAAGCTTTGTTTGGCATTTTTGCTTCTCCACAGCTCATTTTTCTTCTCCTTTGTGCTATACAGATAATTTTAATATTGTGGTTCCTCAAAACACAATATTTTTATCTTATACCGAAGTAAAAAATTTATCTGTGTGAATTTTGGATCGAAAAATATTTTTCTCGAATTTTTCCGAACCCTTTTTACCCTTAAACTATAACTCGGTGTGCTTGATTTTCTATGGATGTTTTAAGGCTTATTCATGCTATCTAATTCACAAAACATCATTCTCGGAACTCTTTCCACTCTGTACTTGAAAAATCTCGAAAAGTCAACCCTTTGACTTTTTGCCGGTCAAACTTTGACTTTTTCGGTCAAAGTTGACTTTCGTAAATTTTCGTACTGTTGCAGCCCTTTCGACTTGGAAGGTCCGTTTTCGAGCTTAGAAATTGATTTTGAGTCTTCTCGACCCATTAAAACTCACAAAATCTATCAAAAGCCCTAAACCGAGCTTTTCATAAATATTTTCATAAAGTGAAAATAATTCCTTAAAAGGAAAAACGTACACTGAAAATTCGAATATTACAGTTTATGTCTGGTTGGGCCCTGAGCCCTAAGGTTAAGGTTACGGCCAGTAACCAAACAAGTTTTCATCTGTAGTTGTGGAGGTCATATAACTAGGATTACCCATTGTTGTTGGTTGGAATACCAACATTTAATAATTATGATTTATGGTAAGATAAAATGTAAATGATTCTTATCTTACACCCTGTTTGGAAACAGGAGTAGAAACTGTTGTCGTGCTATGTTAGGACGATAAATCAAGAGCGTAGGACGGCAGGTAAGTACAACTCCGCTTACAGCATGAACAACATGTTTTGTTGCATGACGTGTTTCTTTTTAAGAAATCATGAATTGATTTACATGATTTATATGTTATGATAATTTATGATACGATGCAGTATGTTATGGCATGTTATAGTATGACGTAGTACGTTATGATACAATGTAGTATGTTATGTTACAATGTTATGTTACTATATAGTATGTTATAGCATGTTATGGTATGACGTAGTACGTTATGATACGATGTAGTATGTTATCTTACGATGTTATGATACGATATAGTATGTTATGGTATGTTATGGTACGGTGCAGTATGTATTGATGAAGTATGCTATGATATGATGTTTTACGCTATGAATGATGTATGTTATGTTTTATGTTTGATATCGTGACATCATGAAGCATGTTCACTGATATTAAATAATAAAGTAAGACAAGTTAAAATGTTGTATCGTACTGACTTGTCACAAGGACGGGTTTAAACGGTATGTTCCATGGTTTGAGTTGGATTGGACTGGTTGCCTTAACTACTCCATATTAAACGGTTTGTTTCATGGTTTGAGTTGGTACGGACTGGCTGCCTTCAATCACTCCATAGTTATGTACCACAGTACGTGCACACATGATATGTAAGGAAAAAAAAGCATTAAGTTAAAATATGAAACTATAATTGATTCATAAGAAATCATAATTGATTCATGCATTTTTATCTATACATTGCGGATTGAATATTGTACTTACTGGGCATAAGCTCATTACTTACGTTCATGTTGTAGGTAAGCCACCTAACGGTAATACTCGATGAAAGACTGTGGAGAGGGCGCTGTGGACTATGAAATGTGGGATGGACACCGCCTTGGGTTTTGAAAAATTATGTTTATGTTATATATGTTTATGTTTATGTTATGTATGATTACGTTACGCATGTTTATGTTATGTTATGATCGTATGATAAGAAAAGTTAAGTATGTATGGCAAGCAAGTTGTCTCGTGTTGTACCAATCTGCTTTAGGTCGGGTTTGGTCCACAGTTTATGTTTATATATGATAACTTTCGATGCAGTGTGAAACCTCGGTACTTGTGTAAGTACTTAATTATAAGTATGAGAATAAGTTTAAGTTTATGTTTAAGTTTAAGATAAGATTTTATGTTTTATGTATGAAAAAAAAAAAATTTACTCTAGAAATGTGGTAAGTTCAAGTTAAGTGAGTACTGTAACAACCCCCATTCGCGTGGTCGGTCTTACGTGGGTGGTCGGGGCGTCACACTACCGACAATCTCTGATACAAGATGGTAGAGCGTGGCACTGCTAACTGTAAAATGTGGGAATGGTAGCCGCTACGCGTTTTGTGTATTTTATGTTCAAACGTTCTTATGTAGTAAACGTTTATAAGTAAGTACGTTTTCGTGTGTGTTGGCACCGTATAAAAAACAAATTTCCGCTAATTACGCTAAGTAAGTAAGTACGTTATATAAGACACGTCATGTATGTATGTAAGTACGGTAACGGCATGCGCTAAACGGGTCGTTACAGTCTATACAGTTATTTATCGTCATTTGTTTATCGTAAATAAGTTCTGTACAATCTCTTGTCATTTTCTAATTTGTTACATAGTTTTCAGATTTATTAATCGTTGGTATTCTTTTTTAGTGATAGTTATTCTCAGGTCAATGTCGTTTCTTAATTCTTTGCAATCTTCTATATTATTGTAACCTTCAGACGAAGATTAAAAATAAATAAATAAATAAATAGATAAACTTTCTTAAAATTCAGAGTTTAAACAAAACAAAAAATATAGAAGTACTTATGGGCACCATAATCAACATTAATTAGCAGCTTTGTTTGCTAATCGCACATAAATTTCTTTAAAAAAGAAAAAAGAAATCGAAGGTAAATGCAAAATAGTAGGGTATTCCCTCGAACATATTTGTACCAAACCAAATATCAGAATTAGTTTTGTTTTTTCCTTATTTATGTGATTATCTATGTTTAATCAGATTGATGTCGTTTTGACATTATTGTTGTTTTAAGAATTTGTCGTTTGGAAATTACTGCCTCTTTAATCTTTACTCTAAAGTTATGTTTTTCTTCTTCTTTTTTTACTGCAACAATCATTTATTTATTTTGTTTTTTACAAATTTCGTTTTTATTTAATTTGTGGTCTTGCATTTCTCTCATTTCTCCACTATTTTTTTGTCGTTCATTTAGATTATTGTCGCTTTTTTTGTATTGTTATTTATGATTTTTGTGATTTATTTATCATTTTCTTTTTCTTTTTTTGTTGCTATGATTGTCGCTTTTATTTTGTTGCAATTTTTCGAATTGGTATTTTTTTTAATTATTTTTATGTGGGAATATTTTGTTGTTTTTAAGATGTCGTTTCTTGATTCATGTAGTCTTCTTATTTATTTTCACTTTCAGTTATGCATCTTTTTTTGTTGTCGTTTTATGTTTCCCTCGACTTTTCACTTCCCCTAACCGTACTAATGTGGACAGTTAAGTACAATCAAATGATATACAATATATGAACAAATCAAAACCCATTTTCCCTCTATGATAGTTCCAAAATGAAACCCCAAAAAAAATATATATATATATACACACACACACACATATACACACACACATATATAAATATATAATTTTCGTCTTTCGGGCTTGTAAATTGAAGAAGTTATAAAGTTAAAAAATTTAACTTAAAAAAAAGTTTAAAAAATGCAAGAGTACTTGTTTATAACACGCCCATCACAGACAGCTTTGCTTGTTCATCATTTCATATTACCAATTGGTACTGTTTTTCTCGTAATTGTGCTTTTGTTCACATATTCTGTTGATGGTAAAAGTCGCTACGTGGAAATATCTATAGTAGAAAAGGGATTTTGATTCCTGACTTCGCACGGCTATAAGAGAGCGAAATATAAAGATAAACTAGTCTCTAAATACAAATATTTAGATTCTATTACTCTTCTCGAATAAAACCTATAATGTAACTTGTGCACATTCATCAATTGTGTAGACGCTAAAAGACTATTTTATAATAAGGAAATATTGATTCTATAGAACTTAATAACTCATGATTCAAAAGAGTATATTAGATATTTATTTAATTGCCAAAAGTCTCTTAACCTAATTATCTTGATTTTGAAAGACTTTTCAAGTTAAAAACTAGGACTACATATATATGTCTGTTTTTGACATTTTTATTGATGTCAAAAGTCTTTTAGTAATGATATATTGATTTGAAAAGAGTATTCGAGTTTCGATTTGGAAGGGTTATACAAGAATATTATACAACTGCAAAAAACAAAATACATAAATCTGCACTTTCAAAAGCATTTTTAGTTAAAACAAGGACTTTTTTTTTTTTTGTTATGTAGTCACATTTTCTATTGATGGCAAAAATCTCTACATAAAAATTCCTATAGTAGAAAAGAGATTTTGAGTCGCGATTTCACACGGCTATAAGATAGCACAATATAATGACAAAACAGTCTCTAAATTCAAATATGTAGACTTTATTATTCTTCTCGAATACAATCTATACTGCAACTTGAGCACATTCACCAATAATGTAGACAGCAAAAGACTAGTTTATTGAACGGCAAAAGTCTCATAACACGGAAATGTTAGTTCTGAAAAATTTTTAAAATTGCATTCAAATTCAGAATCAGAATTGACTATGCTTAAAAAATGTAACATTTGAGGAGAAATGCAAATTTTTATCATTCGTCAACACAAGACACTGTCGAAAAACCTTTGACAAAAGTGTTCTCAGGAAACTAAGTAGCATACAAACTCCAGTACTCTTTCACGCGTTGCGTCCTACAGGCGAAAAACCTACTTTCACACGACTTATACAGCCAGCCCGTGCACATGGTAGGGCTACAAACAAGACTCGATTCCACACAAACCCAAAAAAAAAAAAAAAAAAAAAAAAAAAAAAAAAAAAGAAAATGGAGTTTCAACAAGATCCTTATTATTATCACCAACATACTTTGATAAAGAAGAAACAAAGCAGTAGACAAGCTCCACTCTCCATCTGAAATGCCCTGCCATCTTGAAGTCTTCATTATCCTATTTGCAAGAAAGAACAACAACATAAACCATGAAGCAGAGCTAGAAACATGACTTAAACCAACAATTCAATACGCTGAAAATGAAGAACAAGTTCACAGCTCTGCGAAAATGTAAACGAAGAGAATTAATCATACTCGTGCAACTGCAAATGATATGCATATCTTCTTGATTGTGAACCTTGAAGATAATTAGAGTCGGAAAAATTGCTAAAACAGAGCTTTCTTTTTTCTTTATCTATGTTAATTCTCTCAAACAAGCTGGCAGTAATTAATATCAGGAAAAAAAATTTAAAAAAAAAAGCTTGAAGTAGTTATTGGATGAAAACTACACTGTCAAATTAAAAGGAAAAAGAAAATATTATAGTACAAGAGAAAATTCTCACTTAAAATACAAGTCACTAAGTTACTACAATTACACCTTCACAAATCTCTTCAAATAGGGGAATGCAAATCTTTTGTTCAAACCAATTCAGACTGACTAAGAGAGAAAGGGAAAAAAAAAAAAAAAAAAAGATAAAGACAGTAATTCAACTTACCAGGAACACTTCAATCACACTGAATTGCTCCTCACTGCCGTTGCTGGTTAAGTAGCCGTCCACAGAAACCACTTCCTTGACACAGCTAATGGAAATATCTTGATAATGATGTCATCAACACGTTCGTAGTACCTTATCCTCCATCTGCGGGAGAACATGAGTGGCGCAGCAACAATCGCAAAGCCAGTGAAGAGTCCGATTTCAGCACTTAACAGAGTCCAATCAATCTTCCTTCCAGAATTTGAATGGCTGTCTTCCTTTGGATCTGCCACTTTATCTAAGCAGTTTTTTGTCAATGGGAACCCACATACTCCTTTATTTCCAATGTAAGAATCTGCTGAGAATGTATCAAATTGTTTTCCTGTCGGGATCAATCCAACCAGATGATTAAAGGAGAGGTTTAGAAATGAGAGGAAAGAGAGGCTCTGGAGTTGCGTTGGAATTCTTTCACTGAGGTTGTTGCACGAAAGGTCCAATGACTCCAGATTTCGCAAGTTCCCCAAGGAAGACGGGATTTGGCCAGTGAGAGCGTCAGAGGACAAGTTGAGGATGTAAAGAGCTCGGAGCTGTCCCAATTCTGCTGGTATTGGTCCATGAAAGTTGTTTCCTGAAAGATCAATACAAGTGAAGATAGCTAGAATCTTCGGCAGCTCTATCTCTCGCCCTTTGTAGGTCACTGTCACTGAATACATATAATGTACAATCTCCTCAAATGTAAACTCCTGTGTATACGTTCTCTGAGAAGGCCCCATTTCCCCATCAATAGAATCAGAGACAGGATACAAAAACTGAATAGTAACCATGTAATGATTGGATTGTTTAATCCCATCATCTAAGCTTAGAATGTCTGAAAGGACATCATCATGAGCCATCGTTCCCTGCAACTTTGTTAACCACCGACTTGGTAGTTCACTGCTAAAATTGTTGTCAGCCAAGTCGAATATTTGAAGCATCGGCCAGCTTCCATTAACATTTGCACACTCAATGCTGCCATACAACTTGTTGGATCAGAGAATAAGGACACGCAAAGTGGTTATATTCTTCAACAAGCAGGGGAAATTGTCTGCCAATTCATTATGCCCAAGGTCCAAAACCTCTAATACAGAGCAATTGGCTAGAGATTTTGGAATCTTCCCTTCAATGAAATTTCTATCGAGATAAAGTGCCTTTAACTTACAATCCCATGGGAAGACATCAGGAATCGAGCCTTTGAAGTTGTTATTATGCAGATTCAGCATATCACGCGAACTACTAATTTCAATTAAACATGTTGGGATTCTTCCACTCAAATTGTTATGAGATAGATCAAGAGATGAAATGTGTTGGAACGTGCATATGCTATCAGGTATAGCTCCTGCAAGGCTATTATTTGAGAGCGAGAAGAAAGTGATCGTTGAATTGCCATGAAAATTGACATTTGGAAGGTAAGTAAAATAATTGCTAGACAAATCTAGATAGCTAAGAGAATGTGGAAGGATGGAGATGTTTCCTTGTAGTTGGTTAAGGTGAAGGTCAAGGAATACGAGAGACTCGGGTAAAGAAAAAGGTTATTGCATACCCTTCAGATAATTACCTGAAAGACTAAGATGCAGAAGACTATTGTTCCCAATTTCCCAAATCCAACTAGGTATCTCACCTACAATCTGGTTATTTGAAAGGTTCAAAAATCTTAACCCTGACAAGCATTTTAAGTCAGGAAATGATGTCAGGCTGTTATATGAAAGATCAAGAGTGATAAGGTAGCTCTCAAATGGGAGCGTTTGTGGGAGTTGGATGTCATTGAACTTGTTGTATGAGAGATACAGAGATGTCAAACTCGTCATGAGCATGAAGCTGGATGTTGGAATCGGCCCTTCTAGGTTGTTGTGACTCAAATCCAGGGTATCCAAATATGGATATATTGTTGAAAACTCAAAAATGGGACCCTTGAATTGGTTGTTGGATAACACAATCCTTTCCGAAGATAGAGGAAACAGAGATAGAGAAATATTACCAGTTAAACCATTATGAGAAAGATCTATCTCGATGATCATCGAGGTAAAATCAAAAAACGGGATTGGTCCTGTAAAATTATTGTGCGACATGCGAATGTTGACAACACGGGTGAGGTTTGACATAGAAATTGGAAGTGGGCCAATAAATTGGCACTTCGAAATGTCTAATGTGGACAAGCTCTGAAGGTTACCAAAAGATGCAGGCAAGGTCCCTGCAAACTTCATGGAAGAGAGATGTAATTCTTCAATAGAATTATTTATTTGAAACTCTGGTAAAGTACCCAAAAGAAATTCATTGTTTGATACGTCAATTATCTGAAGTGTTGGTACCTGAAATATTCCACTAGGAAATGTTCCACGTAGCCCGCAACCACGAAGATTCAAAATAGTCAAATTTGAGAATTTTGCAAAGGATTCTGGGACTGGAGAAGACAAATTGGTACCTTCTAGATGAATCGAAGACAAAGATTGAAGCTCCGCAAGCGACTCATTCAAGGGGCCTGGAACATAAGAATTGACTAAGCTCAATACTCGCAGGTTAGGCAGTGAGGATGACAATGCTTGGCACCACCCATTCTGATGTGCTGATACGTTTGCACCATCAAGATGTAGTTCTTGAAGCTGCGAGAAGTTCTGAACCAGCATATTCAACTTCGGGATCTCAAGATTCCTTTCATCTGAAGAACAATTGGTAGATAAATCAAGAGTGATCAAGCCACTCAACCGAGACATTTCAACCGGTACTTGCCCTCTGAAGCCTGCACATCCGAGATTCAGATGACTCAAATTTGTTAGATCACCAATCCTTGAAGGGATTGTAGAGTTGAAGTGGTTATAAGACATGTTAAGACTCTTGAGATGTTGAAGATTGAAAAGAGGGCTTGAATTATCAAGCCTGCTATCAATTCCTCAGAACTAATGTTGAGATGAGTGACACGGCCCTCTTCACAGGCTACACCTTCCCAGGAGCAGCAGTCAGAGTCTTTGTTCCAATGCACGAGCTTCATTGAATTCACACTAGAGAAATTTAGGCTGTTCTTCAGTTGGAACAGCAGAGATTGCTGAGAACGAAGACATTCGCCAGCAAACACGAGTGTACAGAGGCTGAGTGGGATTAAGCACAGGAAGGGTAATGAAAACAGTGTGTTATTTCTCATTCTTGGGCTTCAATAGAGAAAGAAACAAGTTTAGCTCATTCAAGTGGTACTAAAACCAGAAGAGCAATACCATTTATATATGCATTAGTATCTAATTCAAAAGTCTTTCGCTATGCTATAGTCAATGGTATCTGTAACATAGGCCAATTAAGTACCCTTTTTTGGTCGTTTCATTTAAATTAATTGTGAATACTTGGCCGATATGTGAAGGAACCAGCACACCAAGCAAATAAATTATTCGAAATGTTGTCGTTGAAGTCACGGGGAAGGCAGCTTTGGGTCTGTCAATCTCTTTGCTTCTCTTAATGGGTCAAAATCTCAGCAAAGGAGAGTTAGCTGGTGCAATTCTTGTTTGAACCTCAAAAGCAAAGGACTTTTTTGTTCAAAGTAGCCCAATTAACAAGTTTGACAGGATAGAATGATGATTCTTGCAACGACAAACAACCAACGACCAACGACGAACTTGCTTTGTTAATGATTTTTTTTGGTAAAAAGAGCTGGAAAGCTGTATCCAACAATAAGACCTTTTCAAAGTAGCTTCTTTTTTTTTTTTTTTTTTTTTTTTTTTTTTTTTTTTTTTGTCAATGCTTCTTTCGGTGTACAGAATTTTTTATGATTACATGGCCCAAACCTTCATTCTATGAGTTCATTTTTTTAAAACTGATTCTTTGTCACCGAGAAAATTTTGTTGTAGACGTTTTTCTCCTGTATATAGGTTGATCGATCAAAGTTGCTGGTGGAATCTTACTTTTTTTTTTTTTTTTTTTAAATCAATTTCATTCAAATCGATTTTGAGGTTGTTTGTTATGAATCTTATTTTGTATGATTTTCTACAAAATGTTAACACCTTTTATGTAAATGAGATATTGGGATAAAAATTTATACCAAGCCTGAAAGTTGAAAGCATCAAACGCATTCCAAATTGTCTTCTAGACGTCTCGTCACTAGTCTTCTATGGAACATTTTATAATTATTCATTTATCTGTGGCTTAAACTAGAGAAAAGAACCCGATCAAGCTAAGAAATGTGTCACCGTTATGTCGTTGGTATTCAAATCTTCTCTCCTTGGATAAAATTTTTTTTCTTTTTATAAAAATCTAAAGCAAGTGAACTTTAGGAAGATTTAAAAAAAAAATGAATAACTCTGGAGACGGACTGTAATAACCAAATTTTCTTACGGACGCGTAATTTCCTTGCATGTAAAGAAATTTAAGTCCGTATTATGTGTTTATAGAAGTTTCATGAAAATTATGAATATCAATGTGAAATTCATAATTTTATCAGTAAATGTTTGAGTTCTTATTCAATTAGCTATAAGACTCAATAAGTAATTGTTTAGTCATGCATGAAGCTTTTTATGGAAAAAGGCTTACTCAAATTCATGATTTTATATTGGTCAAAGTTTGACCGGAAAAAGTCAAAGGTTGACCATAGAAAAATCGTCATTACAAACAGCATACTGTGAAAAACCATCATTACAAACAGGATAGCAAGATTAAGATTCAAAACCACCATAGAAAAATCAAGCACACCAAGTTAGGAATAAAGGGCAAAAGGGCTTAAAGAAATAAGAAAAATTTTATGCAGTCCAGTTTTACACAGATAAATTTTGGACTGCAGTACAGTATAAAAATACTGTGTATAAGTGAGCACAGTATTGAAAATATCTGTGTTAGCCTAAAAGTGGACTGCATATTGAAGGAAAAGCCAAACAAGGCCTTATGAGGATGACATCACCTCTCCATGGATTTATGACATCATAATTAATTAAACAAAGATGGAAAGAAATATGGAAAGTTCTAGGGGGTGAGTTGGCCGGCCACCTAAGAGGGTGAAAATGCAAAAATTTTGTCCTTAGGGGCTAAAATGTAATTTTTGGAAAAATAGGTGATGTAAGCAAAGTGATGTCATCAAGTGATGTAATCATTTGCTTGGGGGCAAGGAGATGGCCGGCCATATGCCACATGGAGGGTAAATTAGCAAATATTTTTTTTGCAAAAAGGACTATTTTGCAATTTTGGGATTAAAAATATATCCAAAAAATAATTTAATTTTCACCTATAAATAAGACCAAGGGGCGGTCGGTTTTTTACTCAAAAAAATTGGGATAACTTCCCTAGACCATGCCAAAATAATTTCCCATACTCTTTCTCTCTAAAAACCAGAACCCCAAAGGACCAAAAAGAAAAAAAAAAGTGAGGAAAGATTGGATCTAGACTAGTGACCGGATTTTGGGTGAGAAACCAACAAGGGTGGCTGAAATTTTGGAACCCCATTGGAGGGGAAAAACCGGTTGTGGTGGCAGCCAAGGAAAAGGGAAAATTTTTGGGATCCAAGCTTGAGAACCAACTCCCAAACCCTAGAGGTAAACCCTTTGACCCTAAGCTTTTAAATTGAGCTTTAATTTGGAAATTTAAGTATATTTTAAGTTGGTTGTAAGAGCATAAGCTCAATTTAATTTTATGCCCTAGTTTAGAAAAATTAAGATTTTGTGCTCGATTAAGTTTAAGGGTGGTTTGATTATGAGCTTTGATTGATTATATGATTATGCTTGTTTGACTTGCATGCTAGATGTTTGATAAGTTATATGTCCCTCAAATATGTTCAAGCATGATTTAAAATGGTATGCTAGGTTACTAGAGTGGAACTTGAATGAATGGAATAGTTTGATTAGAACTAGAACCATGCAAACCCAAGGTTAAGGCAATTTCGTAAATGGTTTGCATGGATGCGATCGGGTTACATGCATGATGAAGTTGTAACGCCCCGCCTAGCACGGACCGTTACCTTACTTACTTACATACATACGTGAACTTACTTATACGAACTTACTTACTTAGTACATGAAACACAGCGGAATTTTTTTTTTTTATACGGTGCTAACTCGCACATAACTGAACTGAAGGAACAATTTCAAATAATATATCTAGAAGATCAAAACGCGTAGCAGATTCCATTCCCCACATTTCACAGTGCCCGGCCACGCTCCTCCATCTTGTATCATCAAATGCTGACAGGTGGTTCACCTACAGCATAAACTTAAAACAATGAGCTTTCGCTCAGCAAGTACAACTCCTATACCGCGACACATAAACTTGTATCTTATACTATACATAACACATCATCATGTCATTGCATATACTTCAAGACATATAGCATGCATGAACCAATTATGTTCATATTATGCTTACTTATTCCTTCTTAGCTTACTTTCTTAACTTATCCGATCTATGGGCCCTTACTGGAGTGTACGTACCTGGCGCGCAACTATGAATTGGTTGGGACGGCCAAACCAAGTCCAACTCAATCCACAGTCCAACCCGACCTCGGACAGGTGGCACGACACAGGCAAGCTTGCTTGCCGTCTGCTTACTTCACATCTTGTCATGTCACACTTACTCTTGTCATTCTTATTAGAATTAGTGAGCATGCATCGTTATGCCACTTATTCTTACTGCATAATCATCTGACATTCTTAATTTGACATGTAATCATACATATCATAACATACTTCATAGCATAAGCATAAATCATGTTTTGATATGCCCCGTAGCATATCAATTTAACACTTGGCATAACAGCACATCACATAGCACATAGCACATCAACCATGTCTAGGTAGAAATACCCTAATAGCCTATGCTGTAGGCGGCGTTGTACTTACCTTATCTAGGCTTGACGTTATGCTGTTCCACTTCAGGGTACTTCCTGCTTAATCGAAAGACTTGGGTAAGATTTCTAATCTATGCCCATACTATGTTGGTTTTCCACCAACATTCATGCAATACTTTGGTTATATGTCCCCCTATTCTAACTCATCTCATGTGTGGTTACACTGAGTAACCCTATTGCTTTGGGTTATACTTCATAACCCAGTAAAATCGTATACCTTAACTTGGCAGGTTACGTTGGATAACCTTTTCTATTACTCCTTTATCCCATAACCTAATGGGTTACACTAACCCATGGGATAGTTTGTCTAACTAGGTTAACCCTTATTAACCTCTAAGGTTACTAAAGTCAACCCCCTTCGGGTCAACTTTGGGCTTTGAGGCTAAGCCCTGTAACTCGGGTGTAATTCCCGGTTACGTGTCGTAACTATCTACCTTGCAAACCTTGAACTTGAACATCTTAATTTCTTTTCTTTATCCTTGAAAAAGTTTTTGGCTTAAAAGCCTAAAAACTGCTATACTTCCCCTTAAAAATCCTTGAATCTTAAAACATGGTTTATAAAATGTTTGAAGGTTAGAAACTGCCTTTGGAACAGTTTCTGTGTTCAAAACAGTGTTTAAGACAGGAAAAACTGTTTTTCCTAACTGGTTCTAGAAAATCCTGTGCAGGATTTTCTTGCTTCCTGCACAGTTTTCAGATTTCAAGTTATAGTTTAAAATCCTTTTAGAATTAGAAAAAATTTTCTTCACAAAAGTTCTAGCTCTCGGAGAGTTCTAAAACTTTCGTGTTTTAAGCAAAGTCTGGTTCTGCACCATTTAATACCAGTTTTAATTTGAAATTCACTGATCATAAAAACTGGGTCCAGTCAGACCACCTTCGGTTTTTTGTAAAAACGGAGGCCATTGGAGCCTTATTTTGGGAATCGGTCCACTTTGCCCCTAGGAAAAACCTTGATCTACAACTTTCGTGTTTTACGTTTTTGCCCATTCGGCCTCTAAAGACCTGCAATGACCACTTTCCTTAGACTGTCCAGTTTGAAACCCGAACTAGCAGCCTTGTCTACTTAAACTGGTTTACGTCCTAATTCGTGGGTTCTATCTCGACCGCCCACTGCGGGAGCTTACTTACAAGGCATGCAACATTTCTAACGTCCCACATGTTCAACCATGCTAGCCTAACGTACCCATGCAGCCCTATAAATCCGGTTACACTAACCTTGGCTGCATGGTTCTAATCTTAGCATCCATCAAACCATTCATGGCACTCCATTCAATTTCATTCCATCTAGCACCCTAACATGCATTCACATTCTTAAACACATAATTGGGGACATATAACCATAATCTAGCATGCAATCTAGTATATGGAAATCATAGCATCACAAGCATGAAATTTAAATCAAACCACTCCTAGGCTACTAAATCAAGCACTAAAGCTACTAAGAGCATAAAAATAAATGGTGAGCTTATGCTTTTACAAACCATAACTTGAAATACATTTAAACTTTACTTTAAAAGCTTAAATGAAAATAGGTTTAGGGTTTTGAAAATATACCTTGAATCTCTCAAGGATTGGCTTTAGGGTTTGGATCAAAACCTCCCTATCACCCACTTGCTCCTAGGTTCGGTTTCCACACACCAAGTGGCTCCAAATTGGCTCTTTTTTGACCCCAAATCTGCCCTCCTCCTAAGGCTCGGCTACTCCAAGATTTTGCACCCAAAATCTGAAAATTTCTCACTGTTTTTCCTGCACAAACCCGTGGCTGTCCTAGGAGGAAAATTGGTTGCAAAAACTTGCTCTAAACTTGGTTTCGGTTGCTTGAATCAAACCCGAATTTGTCCCTAAGGTTTTCCCTCAAAAATCTGATTTTTCTCACTTGGTTTCCCTGCTTCTAACACATGGCCACAGTCAAGAAAGTGGCTGGAAAAATTTTTCTAGCTCTCACTATTGGTTTCCTCTACCAAAACCGAACACACCCTAGGATTTGGTTCAAGAAAATTTTTGGTTTCTCTCTTGTTCCTCTCCTATCTCTCTCTCGGTTTTGGGCTGCTGAAAAATGGGCAGAATATGGCTGGAATTTCTGATTTAAAAAGGGTGGAGAGCACCCCTATTTATAAGCAATGTGGGACTTTTCAACTTTGCAAATTGAACCCTAAATTTTTTGGAAATTTACACAAAAGGTGGCTTAGGTGGCCGGCCACTTTGCTTGGTGAACAAGGGAAATGACATCATGGCTTACATCATCGCTTACATCACCAATTTTAAAATTTACACTTTTGCCCCAAAAATGAAAATTCTTGCAAAAATGCCCCCTAGGTGGCCGAATTTTTTTCTTGGTGAAGAAGCAAAGATTTTTCTAGAACAAGACACATGTCTTGCTTTGCTTTGCTTGGTTCTCAAAATATTTATGAGGTCATAATTCAAAATGGTGATGATGTCATAATTAAAAAGCCTTGTTTTGCTACTTTTTGTAAAAACAGTCTAATTTAAACTAAACACAGATAAATCTAATATTGTGTTGTACTAATACATAGTATTAATATTTTATACTGCAGTAAAAATTTTATCTGTGTAAAAATCGGTCTGGAAAATTTTTTTCTTATTTTCTCAAACCCTTTTGCCCTGTGCCTTAACTTAGTGTGCTTGATTTTTCTATGGTGTTTTTTGATCTTATCTATGCTATCTTACCCATAAAAATAGGTTTTCACAGTATTTCTTCCATACTGCATGTCACAAAATTACACAGTTATCCTGTTGACTATTCTGGCCAAACTTTGACTTTCCCAGGTCAAAGTTAACTTTTTCGGTCAAACCTTTGACCGACATAGAGTCATGCAAATTTCATCCCTTTTCATCCGAAAAGGCTATTTTCTAATCTAAACAATCATCTTTGAGTCTTATAAAGCTATAAGAACTCATCACACATAATAAAGTTCTAAATCGAACTTTTTCATAAAATGCTCTCATGGCATACATTCGAGCTCTTTCTAAAGAGGGAACAGTAACATAAAAAGTCAGGTATTACAGAAGTGGGATGTTAGAAAACGCTGCATGCCTGCTTTCTAGGCTCATGCATGTTCGGTTGAGTTAGATTGCGTGAAATAGGACATAAACCGAATTTAAGAACAAAAACTGCCAGTTCGGGTACAAACTGGCCAGTTTTCTGGAAAGTGAAATTTGAGGCATTTAGAGGCCGAATTGGGAAAAACGTAAAACATAAAAGTTGTAGATAAGGGTTTTTCCTAGAGGTCTATGTAGACATTTTTTCAAAATAAGGCTCAAATGGCCTCGGTTTTGATGAAAATCCGAGCCTGACCGTGCCCAGGTTTCATGCACGGCCAGGTGAGTTCAACAGGAATAAGAGCAAGCTAGAGTTTGAATTGGGTTTTCTTCAAAACACGAAAGTTGTAGGATTTTTCGAGAAGTAAAACTTTTCTGAAGACAACTTTTTCAAATTCAATTTAGATTTTTAAACAAAAGCTGATTTCTAAAAACTATGCAGGAAACAAGAAATTCCTGCACCGGATTTTCTAAAAACAATGCAGGAAAATTGTATTTTTCACCAAACCCAATGTTTTAACTATGAAAACTGTTCCAATGGTAGTTTCAGTACTTAATGATTTTATAAAGCCCCATTTTAAGAACCACGAATTTTTATAAGTTAAGTAAAGGATTTTTGAATTTAATTCACCAAAATTTCCAAAGAAATGGAAAATGGATTTTTAAACCAAAGTTTAGTAAAAAAGACGATTTTGGGTGGTAACCAGAAGTAAGATCCGAGTTATTGGGCCAAGCTCAAAGCCCAAGTATGACCCATAGTATGTTGATCTTAGTTGACCAAAATGTTGACTTGAGTTGACTTAGGTTGACCACCTCAATGGCTTACTCAAGATAACCCAATGGGTTATGGATTAAGAAGATTAAGGCATAGGCTCAAGATTAGGATAACAACCTAACCCTACCAGTCAGATATCTTGTGTTTAGGGGACATATAACTAAGGCTATGTATGTATGTTGGTTAGGTCACCAGCATTTTTATGATTATGATTGATAGGATCCTTATCCTATGATCCTTTAAATAGCAAGAAGTAACCTGCTGTTGCAACTTGAATTGAAGCAGCAACACTCAGGACCTAGCACACGAGGTAAGTACAAACCTCACCTACAGTGTGAAAATAGTAAATATTATTTTCAAGTATGCTATATTATGCTATGCTATGTATGCCATGTTTACAAGTATACCATGTTTTCAAGAATGCCATGTTTACAAGAATGCCATGTTTACAGAAATGCCATGTTTTCAAGTATGCCACGTTTTCAAGAATGCCATGTTTACAAGAATGTCATGTTTACAGAAATGCCATGTTTTCAAGTATGCCATGCTTTCAAGTTTTACAGAAATGCCATGTTTTCAAATATGCCATGTTTACAAGTATGCAAAGTTTACAAGTACGCCATGTTATGGTTAAAATGTTAAGTTAGGATATGATATGGTGACATCATGAGGCATGTTCACTAATATTAAACCACATGGTAAGAACATACAAGTAAGGTGTCGTACCAATCTCCTGTCAGGTGGAGGATTATTCATGTTCAAGTCAATAATGGATCATAAAAAATTGATAATTGAACATACTTGGTTCATGCATATGTAACAACCACCCATTTTGCTGATTCATGATTTCCTTATTCAGGAACATGAAGGTTTATGTGTAATGTTTAAGTTGATTTTATCAGACTATAATTGAGTTTTTATAGACTTGCAAGACTCAATAATAGTTCGAGATTCATGATTTTTAGTTGGTCAAAGTTTGACCAAGGTTGACTTTAGGTTGACTAAAGTTTGACTAATATTGACTAAGGTTGACTTCAGGTTGACTAAGGTTCGACCAAGGTTAACTTTAAGTTAACTAAGGTTTGACTAAGGGTAATTTTAGGTTGGCTAAAGTTTGAACAAGGTTGACTAGAGTTGACCAGGATAATAATATAATAATCAATATGGAAACTATACTGTGAAAACCGTCATCACAGATGAAAATGTGAGAATAAGGTGTGAGACCATTTTAGAAAAATCAAGCACAATATTTAGGACAATATGGGGTAGGTAGCTTCAAGCCCTAAGAAAAACCCATATGCAGTCCAGTTAAGTACAGATAAATTATGGACTGTAGTCCATAATAACTATACTGTTATTAGTTGAAAACAGTATTAGTATGATTTGAGTTGTAAAAAAATGGACTGCGATTTAAGGAAATGGCCAAACATGGCCTTAGTGGGTGACAACTCATTCAAGATAAATATGGTGTAACGACCCGCCTAGCACAGGCCGTTACCATACATATGTACTTACTTCTCTTTTCGTACTTACTTAAGTACTTAACAAAAAAAACAGCGGAAAATTTTTTTTTATATGGAGTTTATAAGCATATAAACATATAAAATGTGTCTTAAATAAAAATATTCAACATGAATAAATACATAATAAAACAAAACGCGTAGCGGCATCCAACTCCCACATTTCATAGTATGCCCCGCCTTGCACTTCCATCTTGTATCACATATTGTTGACAAGTTGCTTACCTACAGCATAGACGTCACACAGTGAGCTTTCGCTCAGCAAGTACAACTAACTATACCGCGACACGTACAAAACATAGCCGAACATAACATCACGGAATCCTAATTTACTTCACATAGCATAACATATCTTAACGTGCATAACATACTTGGTCTTAACATATCATCACATAACATACCATTCCATAATTAATATATCCTCACACAGCATAATATATGCATGAACCGATTATGCTCGTATTATGCTTTCTTATTCCTTCTTAATTTAGCTTACTTATCTTACTTATCTTACTTATGGGCCTCAACTTGAGTGTACGTACCGGGCGCGCAACTATGGAGTGGTTGGGGCGGCTAGTCCATTTCCAACTCAAACCATAGTCTAACCCGACCTACGAACGGGTCGGTACGACACAGGTGACTTGCTCGCCTTGGCAACTTGCTTGCCTTCTTTCTTTCTTTTCTTCTTGTCATGTCTTACTTAATCTTATCATTCTTGTAAGATTATGTGAACATGCTTCATGTCTCCATCATCATGACATAACTTAAACATCACATATATCACGCACATACCTTGGCATAGCTTGGCTTCATATAACTCATACAGCAAAGCGTAGCATCACATAGCAACCAATGTGTCAAACACCCTTAGCATACATCTAACATGCTTTGGCAAATACCATTTAAAGCCTATGCTGTAGGCGGAGTTGTACTTACCTTTCTAGCTATGTCCCAAACAACGCTGCTCCTCCTTTGGGTACAGCTGCAGGTTTCTTCCTGCTTGAAGAAGGACATAGGTAAGGGTCTTATAAATGGGGTGGAATGTTGGTGACTTAACCAACATGCCTACATAATCCTAGTGGTATGTCCCCTATACTAGATGTCTTACTCGGTTACAAATAGTAACCCTATTGTTTAAGAATAACCAAACTTGGATTATTTCTTAAGAGGTTACGTTGGATAACCTTTCGTGCTAAACCTTCAACCTACCATCAGAGTTAGGTTTTCTCTCAAACCTTAGGCTTTATTCTGATATCATAATTCATTGGGTTATTCCCTTTAACCCTATAACTTAGCCTAATTATAAGTTTTGGTATCCCTTAGGGTTACATTGGGTAACCCTTAAGGTCAAATTTAGTTAAATATTGGGTCAACCAAAGTCAACTCTCGGTCAACTAAGGTCAATCCTCGGTCAACTATGGTCAACCCTCTATGGTCAACCTTGGGCTTGACCCAGTAACTCGGGTATCCTTCCTGGTTACCATCCGTTACGTTCATTTTGCTATACCTTGGCTTAAAATCCCAATCTTTTTCTTAACTTGAAAAAGTTAAGGAAAAATTCCCAAAACACTTTATTTAACTTGTAAAAATTCATATTTTCGAAACGGATTTTTATAAAAATCATTTACGGCTGAAAACTGCCTATGGAATAGTTTCCAGAGTCAAAATAGTGATTTTGAGAAGAAAAACAATTTTTTCAAACTAATTTTAGAAAACCCTGTGCAGGAATTTTCTGTTCACTGCAAAGTCTTTAAAAAACAGTGTCAGTTTAAAAATTCATTCTGAATTTGAGAAAGTTGTCTTCATGAAAGTTTTAGCTCTCAAAAAATTCTAAAACTTTCATGTTTTAAGAAAAATCCAGTTCTACTTGTATCCTTGTCAGTTTTCATTTGAAGCTGGCTGGCCGTGTAAACTAGGTCTGGGCAGACCAGTCATGGATTTTTATAAAAATAGAGGCCATTGGAGCCTCATTTTCGGAAACGGTCCATAAAGGCCCCTAGGAAAAACCCTGTTCTACAACTTTCGTGTTTTATGTTTCACCCAATTTGGCCTCTAAAGGCCTTAAATTTCCACTTTCCCGAAACTGGTCAGTTTTGAATCCGAACTGGCAGTTTCGATTGTTAGGTCCGGTTTACGTCCTAATTCGCAGAGTCTAACTCGACCGACCACTTCGGGAGCCTACACAGCAAACATGCAGCATTTCTAACATCCCACATATTCAATCATGCTAACCCAACGTGCCCATGTAGCCCCTAACCGACTGCCTTAATCCCTGGGCTGTATGGTTTCTAACTTTGCATCTCATTCACACATGCATCAAAGCATTCCAATTTAAGCTAGCAACCTAGCATGCACTGTCTAGGGCAGGTTGCACATAAAAACAGGGGACATACCAATCATTCACCATCTAGCATGCATCCTAGCATTCAACAAGCACAAAACAAGCAAGCAGTTAACATAATTGAACCAACCACCCCTAAAGCCCTAAAATCAAGCACCACCTATCACACCTAGAGCAAGAAACTTAAATTGGACTTGTGTCCTTACAAACTTTAACTTGAAATACATATAAAAATCTCAAATTGAACCAAATTGGGAGAGTTAGGGTTTTGGAAAAAATACCTTGGCTAACCCTAAAAATGGGTTAGGGTTTGAAATCCAAATTTTTCCTCCTCCTACCCTCCAAATGGGTACCAAAATTTCTTTTGGTCTCTTGGTTGATCCTCCCCTAATCCGGCCACACCACAAGACCTTTCCCCAAAATTTTTCAACTTTTTCTCTACCTTTTCTTCTTCCCTTCACTCTCGGCCACTACGACCAATATGGCTCCAAACTTTGTTTTCAAGCTTGCTCTTGGTTGCTTGCTCAAAACCAAACTCTCCCCTAAATTTCTCTCTAGAAATTTTTGAGTTTCTCTTGTTTCCCTTCATTCCCTAAAATTTAGCTGCTCACCCAAAATGGTGCAAGAAAAATTTTTCAAACTTTCCCTCTTGGTTCCACTTGAAAACCGAACACTACCCTAGGATTGCCCTATGAAAATTTTTGTTTTTCTTTCTCTCCTCCCAAGCTTTCGGATTTTCAGCAGAAAAAGAGCAAGAGTGTAACGACCCACCTAGCGTAGGCCGTTACCATACTTGCTAACATACATTCATAATATAAACTTACTTACAGTGATTGAAAACACAGCGGAAATTTTTTTTTTTTTTTTTTATATATGGCATTCACAAAACACTATAAACATAAAGTAATACTGTTTTGCGTACGAGTATATTAATTACCAGTTAATATAAAATATTTCATAATTTACATAAAACCACAAAACTCGTAGCGATACCCATTATCCACTCATTCACAGTCCCTTGGCTCGCTACTCCATCTTGCATCATTTTCAGATAGCTGGTTCTTTACCTACAGCATAAACTTAAACAGTGAGCTAAAGCTCAGTAAGTACAACTCTTAAGCCGTAAAGAAAAGATAATATAGACATGACATACACATAGCATGCATTGACCACATTATGCTTTCTTATTCTTATTCCTTATGGGCCCTTACCTCGCGTGTTCGTATCCGGCGCGTAACTATGAATTGGTTGGGGCGGCCAAACCATATCCAACTCAATCCACAGTCCAACCCGACCTGGCGCGGGTGGTACGACACAGCGCTTAATGACTTACTTATTCTTATTATTAGTGAACATACATTATGTTGTCACCTTTTTAAATTCTAGTATTTCTTACCTTAGCATAATAATCATATACTTAACATATTTATATGGCATACATGTTATCTAACACATAGCACAGAACACATCATGGATATCTAGTAATATATACTAGTAGCTTATGCTGTAGACGGTGTTGTACTTACCGTCTATTATCTGTCGCTTGACTACTCCTCTTCACGCTTCAACCGCAGAATTCCTCCTGCTCGATCGAAAGACGTACATGAGATTTCTAATCTAATTCATGCGGGTTTTCGGTGATATGTCCCCCTAAAAATAAAACCATGCATACATAGAGGGTGACTACCTTAGTAGTCTTATGGATCATAAATTGTGACCTAAAAGGTTACGTTGGATATCCTTTCTTTCATACACTTAGCCCATATATAAACATGTCGGGTTAGATCAACACCAACCCTTGGGCTTTAATCGTCACTTATAGGTTAACCAAGGTTAACCCTTATGATCTCTAACGTGAATCCCTATTCGGTTAACTTTAGGGTTTTGGGACTAAGTCCCGATAACTCGGGTATAAATTCCCGGTTATCATCCGTCCTAACGTTTCTTTGAAAATCTTAACTTAGAATCCATTTTCTTTAAAAACTTTAACTTACAATTCCTACTTCATAAAAAGACTTAGCTTTTAAAACTTCATCTTGTTAACTTTTTCGTAAAAATTCATAAATCTTGGTCTATAATTTCATAAAATATTTGGGGGTCGGAAACTGCTTTTGGGACAGTTTCCATACTTGAAATAACGTGTTTTGTTCGAAAAACGTTTTACCTAGTATGGTTCTATAAAATCTTGCACAGAAATTCTTTGATTCCTGCACAGTTTTGACATTTCAGTTTATAGTTAAAAATCCCTTTTGAATTTGAAAGAGTTTCCTTCACGAAAGTTCTAGCCCTCGAAGAGTTCTAAAACTTTTGTTTTTTGTAAAATTTCTGATTCTGTACCGATTGGTACCAGTTTTTAATCGAAAATGAGGTTAACTTAGAAATCCGAGTCTCACAGACCACCTACGGGTTTTCTTGTAAAAGAAGGCTATTGGAGCCTTATTTTGGAAAACCGGCCATTTTGGCCGCTAGGAAACACCCTAGTCTACAACTTTCGTGTTTTAAGTTTTTGCTCATTCGGCCTCTAAAGGCCTGTAATCCACGTTTTACCGAAACTGCTCCCTGGAACCCGAGAGCCAGTTTTGGTTCTTACATTTATTTTTACGTCCTAAGTCGCGGGTTCTAGCTCGACCGACCACATCGGGAGATAGTCAACATACATACAGCGCATCTAACGTCCCTTAACCTAACCATACAGTCCATGTAATCTTGCAACCCAAAAATCCGAACTCACTATCCTAGGGTTGCATAATCTCTAGCTTAGCATACATCACATATCTCATGCATTTGGTTCATAAAAATCATAACATACATGCACAATTCTAATTGACCTAATTTGGGGACATATTACCTAATTCAAAACCCTAACATGCCATTCTAGCAAACCAATCACATAGCATAATTTATGAGCATGAAATTAAACCAAACCACACCTAGAATCACTCTAATCAAGCACTTAGCACACATGCACATCTAAGACAGCAAATTAAACATACATAGGAGCTTATGCTCTTACAAAAATTTTTGCATAAAATACACGTAAATCATAGGCTTAAAACTCATTTAAACTTGGTAAAAAGCTTTTAAAAATTTTTACCTCAATGAAGTGGATTTCGGCTTAGGGTTTGGAATACCCGAAAAAAAATCTGGTGGCACCAATGGTTCCAAGGGTTCGGCTGCTCACCCTATATGCACCAAAAATCAAATTTTTGGTTTCCTTGTGGTCTCCTCTCCTTGCTCGGTCACTCAAGAGAGGTTAGCCCCAAATCTGAAATTTTTTCCTCTCTTTTCTCTCACAAACCCGAGGCTGCTCCAAGGGTGGATTCAAGCTCCAAACTTGATCAAATCTCACTCTTTTTGCTTGCTAGACAAACCCGAATCTCTAACTCTAATTTCTACCTCAAATTTTGGTTTTCCCCTTGTGTTTCCCCTGCACCAAACCCACGGCAAAGGGCTGCTAGAGCTGCCAGAAAAATTTTCCTTTCTCCCCCCTCGGTTCCTAGCCTACCCGAAGCAAAGATTGGATGGATTGAACTTGAAAAATTTTTCTGAATTCTCTCCCTTCTATCTCTCGGCTGTTTGTGCTGAAAAATTGCAAGAACTTGGCTGCATTTTTTGATTAAAATGAATAGAAACCACTTCTATTTATAGGCCAAGAACAAGCTTTCAAAAATCTCATTTTGACCCCAAAATTTTTAAAATTTTGGACTTTAAGCATGCTAGGTGGCCGGAGCTAGAGGGAGTGCAAGACAACTCATAGTGAGTTGGCATAGTCCACATGTCATCTTGCTATTGGTCCAACACACCTCTCATGGAATAAAATAATATTTTCTTTGTGTGATATCTTAAAATTTAGGGCTTTGTTTGGTGAAAAACTTTGAAACTTTGATTGTAAAAATTTAAATTCCAATACTGTAATTATTATTTTACAGTTTGGATTTTTCATATTTACAGTCAAAAAAATCGGATCGAAGATATTTTCTCAAATCCTTCTGCCTCATGACCTAATGTGGCGTGCTTGATTTTTCTAAGGTGGTTTTAGTTTTTAACAGTCATAAAAATTAGTTCCTGCAGTATTTTTCATAAAACGCAGATCTTAAAATTCCTCCGTCACAATTTTGACCATTTTGGTCAAACTTTGACTTTTCAGTCAACGGTTGACTTTTTTCGTCAAAATTTTGACTTTTGTACAATCGAGTGGATTTCACTCCTTTTTGTTCAAAAAGGCTATTTGCTTCTTCGAACAGTCATTTTTGAGTTTTATTAAGCTATAAAAACTCATAACACACATTAGAGCTCTGAAACAAGCTTTTTCATGAAATTGCATGTACTATTTACATTCAATTCTTTACAGAAGCTAGTTACATGAAAAACTAGACATCACAATAGCTCTTTTTATGTAGTGACTACCTGTGTGGGCCACCTTAACAGATCTGCAGATCAGGCTCCCCAACCCATCTCAGAGTTCACGCAAGCGTCCTTCCTCTGCGGGTTGTTGATGCCAAGGTTCGAACCCTTAACATCCTTTGAGAACCTCAAGTTCCCATCCATATGAGCTCATATGGATGGGAACTTGAGGTTCTCAAAGGATGTTAAGGGTTCGAACCTTGGCATCAACAACCCGCAGAGGAAGGACGCTTGCGTGAACTCTGAGATGGGTTGGGGAGCCTGATCTGCAGATCTGTTAAGGTGGCCCACACAGGTGGTCACTACAAAGAGTTTCCCTAGATTTTTTGAATAAAATGAATAAGACCTCCTCTTATTTATAGAGGTTGAGAATTTTTCTAAAATTCTAGAAAAACCCCAAATGAACCAATATTTGCACAAATGGCATGCATAGGTGGCCGGCCATATGCTTGGAGAACAAGACTAAGATGACCTCATCATGATGACATCATCTAGATGACATCACTATGCTTCATCACAAATTTTCTAAAATTTTCACTTTTGCCCCAAAAGATAAAATCCTTGCAATTTGGCCCCTTACGTGGCCGGCCAACACATCATCTTTCTAGAGCCTTCCAAATTTCTTTCTACCTCATTTAAGTAATTATGATGTCATAAATTGGGGATAGGATGATGTCATCCCATTTTAAGCCATGTTTGGCTTTTCCTCAATATATAGTCCATTTTTAAGCTACACAGATATTTCTAATGCTGTGTTCACTTAAATACAGTATTTTTATACTGTACTACAGTCCAAAATTTATCTGCGTAAAAACAGACAGTATAAATTTTTTTCTTATTTTTCAAGTCCTTTTTGCCCTTGATCATTACTAGGTGTGCTTGATTTTTCTAAGGTGCTTTTAAAGCCCATTCGAGCTATCTTATCCATAAAGACAGGTTTTACAGTATCTTTTCCATACTGCATCACATAACACTGTAAAGTCAACCAGTTGACCACTCTTGGCCAAACTTTAACTTTCTTGGTCAAATTTGACTTTTTCGGTCAAACTTTGACTTTTTCAAAATTACGTATGTTTTCATCCTTTTTGACTAAAAAGGACGTTTGCTAGCGTGAGCAATTTATTTCGAGTCTTATTGAACTAGAAGAACTCACAAACAGTATGAAAAACTCTTAATCGAGCTTTTTCACAAATATCTCTATGGTATACAATAATTCCTTTAAAAAGGAAACAATAACATAGAATTTCTAGGTATTACAATCTACCCCCCTTAAAAATTTTTGTTCTCGAAAATCAGAACAAACTGGTGTAGTTCTTTCGATTGGCCATCAGTTTGGGGTGAAATGCCGTATTGAACTCTAATTTCGACCCCATGGCAGTGTGAACACTTGTCCAGAATTGAGGAGTGAAGCGTACATTGCGGTCTGAGATGATCGATTTTGGCACTCCGTGCAGTCTAATGATCTAGCTGCATAAATTTCTGCCAATCCTTTCATCGAAAAGGTAGCCTTAATCGCAATGAAGTGGGCTGACTTGGTTAGTCTATCCACGATAATCTCCAAATCGTGTCATTTCCACTTGTAGTCTTGGGCAATCCTACTACAAATCCATGGTAGTTTGTTCCCATTTCCATTTTGGAGGCTCTATTTTCTGCAAATATCCTCCAAAATGTCGGTGTTCAGCCTTAACTTTCTGACAAGTTAGGTATTTTGACACGTATTCCGCTACTTCATTCTTCATGTTCGGCCACAAATAATTCTGTCGGAGGTCCTTGTACATCTTGGTAGCTCCTGGATGTGCCGAATATGGCGTTTTGTGGGCCTCTGACATTATCTAATCCTTTAAAGTTTCCATGTCAGGAACGTAAATCCTCTCTTTGTAGAGGTTTAGGAAACACTTCAATAGACATTAGCATGCCTACTGATTTCCTACTTAAGGCGTCAGCCACCTTGTTTGCCTTCTCAGGGTGGTAAAAGTTCTCACAATCGTAATCCTTTACGTGTTCTAACCATCTATGCTGCCTTATGTTGAGTTCCGCAACTGTCCGTAACGGTTAAACCTTTCCTTATCGTAATAGCTAAACGTCCCACAATGCTTTTGGCAGTCAAACTTAGCGTTGTAATAACTTAAGAAATTCATTTCTAAGATCACATCGAAATTCTAAAACTTGATTGCGATGAGATCTACAAATAATTCTCTGCCATGGAAGTATTTTGCATTCAAAAATTTGATCACAAAATCTCTCCAAAAAGCAAAGAAATATTAAAAACTGTTTTAACTGTCTATACTACTTCCTAATTTCTGGGCACACTCCATAATTACAAACAAGTGAGTGGCACCAGAATTATACAATACAATAATGTCATATGTGGCGATCGAAGTCTATTTTGTCATCGCATGCGAAGTTCCCACTTCGGCATCTCCATTGGTGTAGGCATAAATCCTAGTCTGGGGTTCAGGAGCCTCTAATCTTCCTTGCGTAATTGAGGGTCCTTCGAGCCTTGCCTGGACTGCATGCAGCTGGTGACTGTTGATGTTTCGATTTGGATATGGAGGGTTCTGGTTTTGGTTGTTTAGGGAACAGTTCCTTGCATAGTGCCCCTCCTTGCCACACAGACAGCAAGCGTTTGACCCCACCTTGCACACTCCCAGATGTTTCTTCCCACAACTTGCGCACACCGGGTAGTCAGTGTTAGTATCCTCATTCCCTCGATTGTTCTTCTTCTGAGGAAAATTCCTTTGTTGACCCTGGCCCGAGAAATTTTCTTTTCTCTTGTTCCTCCCAAATTGTTTGGAATCTTACGCAGGGTTACTCGCTTGGCCTTTCGGGTGTGACTCCGAGTCTTGTCGAGGCTGCGTTGACTTTGCCACAGCCTTCTCTTCCCTTTTAGCCTTGAAAATTTGAGCTCTAGCCTCCTTGTCTTGGTTAATCCAATATTCGGCCCTTATTGCCCGACTTATACAGTCAGACACCAAGGTAGGCAGGCTGCTACCAGGACTTACTTGCTTGGCAATGTCGGTTTGGAACATCTTCATCATTCTTCGCACCTTCTCTGTTTCACTTGGTACCAAATCCGAACATAACCGAGCTAGCTGTTCGAACTTCCTTACAGCCTCCATGACCGTCATCGACCCTGTGAACTCGTCCTGTTGAGCAGCAAGGATCTCCCGATTATAGTACATTGTACGGAACTCGGTTACAAAATCTTGTCAGCTCATGGCCATGACATCTCGGCGCATCTGTACGGTCATCCACCAATGCCGCGCGTCCTTTTTAAAGGCAAACGAAGCGCAGAGAACTTTCTCTTGTTCTGTTAGTCGCATGAAATCCAAGATAACTTGGATATCAATTAACCAATTATCGGCGGCTATCGGGTCCGTCAGGCCTTCGAACTCAGGCGCCTTCATTCCCCTGAATCGCTCGTACAGTAAGTCCTCCCTCACTGGCTGTAGGTTCATTTGCACTTCGACGGGTGCCATTGGAACGTTAATATTTTGAGGAATTTCTGGCTGAACCTCAGGTTGAGCTTCCGGTTGGACCTCACGTACCGGAGGTACTACTGGAATCCAGGGTCCTTGATTTATCTGAGCTATCTGAGCTCGAAGTCTATCCGTCTCCTACTGCTGTTCTAGCAGCTGCCGTTGTAAGTTAGCTACAACGGTCGCGAGATCTGACCCAGGCGGGTTAAGTGGTATTGTTTTACGTGGGCGTACCATTTTCTAAATTCCTATCATAAGAAAAGATATTACCATACTATTAATATCCTTTCTTTCATTCATGACTTATTATATCATATTGTACTTATCATACATCTTATCATACTTATCATACCATAACTTAATGGTATTATCGTATCACATCCGATACTTATCGTAACATAATAGTATCTTCATGATACTTAACATACTTATCATAGCATAATTTTCTTATCATGACATAATACTTCATATCATATATCTCATACTTAAATTGTCTTTTTGTATACTTACAAAAAGCACATCCTATTTACGATGTCATATCATTTACATTGTACCATACATACAAAATCAATGTTGCGATGGAAGTGTCTACCACTTTACCATCACATATTCGTATCTTCCTATCGTCGAAAGAATAATCTAACGGAAGTCGGTCCTAAATCTAGTCTATGGGATCGATCAAGACTACGGAAGAAGCGTTGAAGTCTGCATCATATCCTTCATGGTTGAATACAATTCTGTCTAGGTCGTTCTTAGCATCTACGTTATCTTCTGCCTCCGTGGGGGTATCTCCTGCCGTGAAGTTGCTGAAATCAGGTCTTCTGAAAGTGCCGGGCCTGTCTGGTGCAGTAACTCCCTTATTCTGGCGTTGTTGACAACATTCGTCAATCGTCCATCCTATTTCCTACTATCATTCCAGCCATAAGTGCTAGAATGAATCGCCTAACCTCGGGAGATAATCCTTCCCGAATTTCTTAATACGCCTGTAACTCTTGGCTATCCAGGTCCTGCGGAATATCTTATACCGTCTCATACTGCTTCATATTGCCTCATATTGTCTCATACAGCTATGGTGATGATGACACTGTCTGTCATGTGTCCTTGATTAACATAGATGGCAGCCTACGAGAAGACACCACTACGTCCTGATCTTCGTTGACCCGATTAGGATCCTTAATATCGCATCTATCGTACCATAATCGTAAAATATCTATTCACGGATATTCATAAAACTATAAACTTACTTACAATGATGGCAGCGATGGTAGGCAGACTGTGAATTGTATCGCAGGGAACCGCTCTGATATCAACTCTGTAACGACTCGCCTAGCACAGGCCGTTACCATACATACGTACTTACTTCTCTTTTCGTACTTACTTAAATACGTAACAAAAAAAACAGCGGAATTTTTTTTTATACGGAGTTTATAAGCATATGAACATATAAAATGTGTCTTAAATAAAAATATTCAACATGAATAAATACATAATAAAACAAAACGCGTAGCAGCATCCAACTCCCACATTTCACAATATGCCCCGCCTCGCACTTCCATCTTGTATCACATATTGCTGACAGGTTGCTTACCTACAGTATAGACGTCAGACAGTGAGCTTTCGCTTAGCAAGTACAACTAACTATTGTAACGACCCGCCTAGCACAGGCTGTTACCGTACATACATACATACATACAATCATACATAGCTTATACAACTTACTTAATTATTACATAAAACACAGCGGAAAATTTTTTTTTTTTTTATAGGGCGTATATACATATACGAAGTATAAAAAGTGATCAGTAGCATTACTTGTACATACCACTCAATAGCCATAATTAAACATTCCATAGTTTAACATAAATAACAAAACGCGTAGCGGTCCCCATTTCCCACTATTCACAGCGCCCGGCCACGCGATTCCACCTTGCATCATCAATTGCCAGCAGGTTGTTTACCTACAGCACAAACTTAACACAATGAGCTTTCGCTCAGCAAGTACAACTCCTATACCGCGACTTATAACTTATATCAAAACATACCATCATTCTATAGCATATACTTCAAGACATATAGCATGCATGAACCAATTATGTTCATATTATGCTTACTTATTTCTGCATCTATTATTCTACATAGGGCCCTTAACATGTGTGTTCGTACCTGGCGCGTGACTATGAATTGGTTGGAGCGGCCAAACCAAATCCAACTCAATCCACAGTCCAACCCGACCTGGTGCGGGTGGCACGACACAGGCGACGTATCGCCTTTACCTACTTTTCACCTTATCATTCTTAATCGTGTCATACATGATCCCATTTCATGAACAACTCGTTCGATGTCAATTTATTATGATTCATATGCACTTAATATATTTCGTAAGCATACGTTGCTTACTTAACACATTTCATAGCATAAATTTATTATATACATATAACATAGTGTCACATCATAACACATAGCACAACAATAATATCTAGGCAAGTATACAACTACTAGCCTATGCTGTAGACGGCGTTGTACTTACTTTGTCTATGTCTGGTGATATGCTGTTCCACCTCGGGGCTCAGCTGCAGGTTATATCCTGCTTAATCGAAAGACTAGTTAATACTCTAGCCTATGACCATAATAATGTTGGTTATCCACCAACATTCATGCAATGCTTTGGTTATATGTCCCCCTATCTTAAAACATTTTAAGTGTGGTTACGTTGGATAACCTTTCATTTTTATCACATATGAGAGCGTAAAAAGGTTATGTTAACACCTAACCTTAAACTTATCATTATCCTAATCCGAATTAGGTTAACCAAAGTCAACCTCTAAATTGCTAAAGTCAACCCTCTTTTGAGCCAACTTCGAGCTTTGGGGTTAAGCCCTGTGAGTCGGATATAAATTCCCGATCACCGTTCGTCTTACTTATTTACCTTGCAAACCTTGAACTTGAACATTTTAATTTCTTTTCTTTGTCTTTGAAAGAGCTTTTGGCATAAAAGCCGGAAAAACTGCTATAATTCCTCTTAAAAATCCTTGAGTCTTAAAACATGGCTTATAAAACGTTTGAGGGTTATAAACTGCCTTTGAAACAGTTTCTGTGTTCAAAACAGAGTGTTTAGACCGAAAAACAATTTTTCTCTATTGGTTCTATAAAATTCTGCGCAGGAATGTTTTGCTCCCTGCATAGTTTTCAGATTTCAAGGTATAGTTTAAAATCCTTTTGGAATTAGAAAAAGTTTCCTTCACAAAAGTTCTAGCTCTCGAATAGATCTAAAACTTTCATGTTTTACAAAAATTCTGATTCGGCTTAGTTCAGTACCAGTTTTTATTTGAATTCGGGTGATCACAAAAACTGCGTCCTGATGGACCACCTTCGGTTTTTCGTAAAAATGGAGGCCTTTGGAACCTCATTTTGAGAAACGGTCTGCGATGTCCCCTAGGAAAGACCCTGTTCTACAACTTTTATGTTTTACGTTTTTACCCATTCAGCCTCTAAAGGCCTGCAATTACCGGTTTCCTGAGACTGACCAGTTTGGAACCCGAACTGGCAGCCTTGCTTACTAGATTTGGTTTACATCCTAATTTTCGGTTTTTACCTTAACCGATCACATCGGGAGCTTAATAACAATTCATGCAGCATTTCTAACGTCTTGCATGTCCCAACATGCAGCCCTAACCCGTTCATGCAGCTCATAGAAACCGACTCCTAACCTAGGGTTGCATGGCTAGCATGTTCAAACCATTCATTCCATACATTCCATCACATATCAAAATAAATTCAAACCATACATTCACATGCTCATTCATACCCTAAGGAACATATAACCTCATGTAATATTTTTAGCATGCAATCCTAGCATACCAAACAATCATAAGCATATTAATGAGCATAAAGGAACCAAACCACATCTAGCAACCTAATCAAGCACTTTAAGGGCATAAAACTAAATTAGTGAGCTTATGCTCTTACAACCATTAACTTGAACAAATACATTTAAATTTAAACTTAAAAACTTGATTGGAAAAAGATTAAAGCTTTTGAAAAATTTTACCTTGAAGTGGATAGGGTTTGGCTCTAGGACTTGAACCAAATCTCACACCCTTGACTCTAGCTCCTACAACCGATTTTGGCTCACCAATTGGACACCAAACTTGGCTGATTTTGGGCTCAAATTTTGGCTCCCCCTTAGGCACGGCTACTGCACCTAAAATGCACCAAAATCTGAAAAAATTTTTCTTGGTTTCTAACACAAACCCGTGAGCTTGCTAGGAAGAGAAAAAGGTTCCGAAAACTTACCCCTAGCTTGCTCGAATGAAACCCGACTCTACTCTAGAGTTTTCCTTCAAATTCTGAAATTTTTTTCTCTCTTTCCCCTGCACACAGTCCACGGCTACAGCCAAGAACAAGGGCTGGAAAATTTTTTTTCCTCACTCTCTCTTGTTCTCCCACACAAACCGAACAACACTAACTAGTTGGCTCAAGAAATTTTTTTCAAATTTCTTCCTATCTTTGCTCTCGGTTTTCTTGCTGATTTTTGGGCATAATAAGGTTGCATTTTCTGATTTAAATGGGGTGAAGGGCAGCCCTATTTATAGGCAATGTGGGACACAAAGTTTTTCTCATTTTGACCCCAAAAGTTTTGAATTTTTTTACAAAACCCCCCCCCTTTGGCCGGCTGTCATGGAGTGGAAGACAAGCAAGAAAAAGCTAGAAGGGGACACATGTCTTGCATGGATTTGTTCTCAAAAAGTAGGTGATGTCATAATTCAAAAATTTATGATATCATAAATCAAAAATGCTTGTTTGTCTCCTTTTTCTAATAAACAGTATAATTTTAACTTAACATAGATAAATATAATACTGTGTTGTACTAATACACAGTATTAATATTTTATACTGTTATAAAAATTTTATCTGTGAAAAATCGGGTTGAAAAATTTTTTCTTTATTTTTTCAAACCCTTTTGCCCTGTACCCTATTTTTGTGTGCTTGATTTTTCTATAGTGGTTTTAGTTCTCAAATATGTCATCTTATCTGAAAAAATGAGTTTTCGTAGTATTTTTCCTATATTGCATCTCACAAAATTGTACAGTGAGGGTTTTGACCATTTTGGTCAAACTTTGACTTTTCCGGGTCAAAGTTGACTTTTTTTGGTCAACCCTTTAACTTTCCTAAAATGATGTAAATTTCATCTCTTTTCATCCGAAAAGACCATTTATCATTCAAAACAAGCATACTCGAGTCTTATAAAGCTATAAGAACTCGTATCACATAATAAAGTTCTGAAGCGAACTTTTTTCATAAATGCCGATACGGCATGCATTTGATTCCTTTTAAAAGGAAATAATAACATAGAAAAAGTCAGGTATTACAACTATACCGCGACACGTACAAAACATAGCCGAACATAACATCACGGAATCCTAATTTACTTCACATAGCGTAACATATCTTGACGTGCATAACATACCTGGTCTTAACATATCATCACATAACATACCATTCCATACTTAACATATCCTCATACAGCATAATATATGCATGAACCGATTATGCTCGTATTATGCTTTCTTATTCCTTCTTAACTTAGCTTACTTATCTTACTTATCTTACTTATCTTACTTATGGGCCCCTACTTGAGTGTATGTACCGGGCGTGCAACCAGTACATTTCCAACTCAAACCATAGTCCAACCCGACCTACGAGCGGGTCGGTACGACACAGGCGACTTGCTCATCTTGGCAACTTGCTTGCCTTCTTTCTTTCTTTTCTTCTTGTCATGTCTTACTTAATCTTATCATTCTTGTAAGATTATGTGAGCATGCTTCTTGTCTCCATCATCATGACATAACTTAAACATCTCATATATCACGCACATACCTTGGCATAGCTTGGCTTCACATAACTCATAACTTGCACATATCATAAACACATCATTTCATACCATACATCACAACACATAGCAATCAATCTACCATGCCACATGGCATACAGCAAAGCGTAGCATCACATAGCAACCAATGTGTCAAACACCCCTAGCATACATCTAACATGCTTTGGCAAATACCAATTAAAGCCTATGCTGTAGGCGGAGTTGTACTTACCTTTCTAGCTATGTCCCAAACAACGCTGCTCCTCCTCTGGGTACAGCTGCAGGTTTTTTCTTGCTTGAAGAAGGACATTGGTAAGGGTCTTATAAATGGGGTGGAATGTTGGTGACCTAACCTGTAAGATCCGAAATTTTGTAGACTTGTAATCTCCTTGTTCATAAGAAATTAGAGTCTAATTTATGTAATTATGGTGTGTTATATGAAAAATTATGAATAATAATGAAAAAATTTATAATTTTATTCAAACGATGTTCGAGTCCTCATTTAATGATTTTGAGACTCAAATAATATTTTACGAGCTAAGAATGAAGTTTTTAGGGAAAAAGAATGAAAAAGGATGAAATTTCACGAAAGTCAAAAGTTTGACCAAAAAGTCAAAGGGTTGACCAAAAGTCAAAGGATTGACCAAAAAGTCAAAGTTTGACCGGAACGGGTCACAACGTCGACTTTACAAGTATGATGGAGGAATATGAAAAGAAACTCCAAAAATGAAGTTTTATAAGCCGTAAATCCACCCTAGAAAAATCAAGCACACCGAAAAAGAATTAAGGGCAAAGAGGTCTCCGAAAAATTGGAGAAAGAGAGTTTCAGTCCAAAAATTTAATTGAATAATTTTTGGATCAAAATATAAAATAAGAATGCTCATCACAGTGTTGGGAATAACTGTAGAGCGCAAAAGGAGCCGTGAAAGAACGAGACGACCAAACAAGGCCTTGAAAGAGCTAGTGGAAGATGACATCAACTCTTGACATCACCCTCCACTAACTCAAGACTTCAAATGGCAGCCCCCTACCCCCCATGAAAGTCCGGCCAACTAGACAAGGAAAAGAAAAGAAATGGGTTAGTTTTGGTAACTAGATGATCCACCAAAGTCTAACCAAGTCAAGGACACATACCCATGCTTGTGATATCATTCTCCACTCACCAAAGATTAAATAAGTAAGCTTGTCCTCCCTCCCATCATATTCGGCTGCCCCAATGAAAGAAAGAAAGAAAAGAAATAAAAGGGGACAAGAAGGTATGGCATAAAGCCATAAATTAAGGACTCAAAAGGTGGGTTAAAGGGGAGATTTTTCTAGAAGCTTTTAGAGCCAACCATGGGCTACCATCTACCCCTTTTTCTCTCCACCAAATCCGGCCACTCAACCCCCCAATATCCCCCTTGGATTCAGCTTCAATGAAGGAAAGAAAAGAGAGAAGACTTAAAGCCTTAAATCAAGGAAAAGGTGCAACCACTCCTATCCATCAAATCCCTTCTCTCTCTAGTCATTTTTGTTGAACAAAAGTGAGTCAAACCCATGCTTAGCCCCTTTGGAAACTTCGGCAGCAAGCCCCCCTCAAGTCCCTTAATTTCGGCTGCAAGGAAAGACAAGAAAGACTTGACACAAAGCCTTGAATCAAGGGCAAGAAACCAACCACCAAGTCACATCACAAGTCCTCCCTTTCCTTGTGCCTTTTGGGGAAAAAAGAGAGCCAAAAACTCTCATTCTCCCTTGGTTATTTCGGCAGCAAAGAGGAAGGAGAGAGAGAGGAGAGCTAGAGAAAATTTGAGAAAAATTTTGGTGAGCTTTTGAGTGTGTTGGTCGAACAAGAGAGTGAGCAAGAAAGTGAGAAGATTTTTGGTGAATCCACCAAGGGGGTAACCGAACCAAACAAGAGGAAAAAGAGGTAAGGAAAAACTTGATTTTTTCTTCTTGTAATCTTGGATTAAGGGTCGGTTTTGTGGAGCCTTAGAGCTAACAAAAATAAAATTTTTGGATCTCATGGTGTGGTGAAGCCGTGGGCTAAGAGCAAGCCAAGGGAGGAAGGAAAACTTTGGGATTTCGAAAACCCTAACTTGGGTTGAGGTAAATCTCTTAAACCACCTTGAATCTAAGCTTTATTTAAGTATTTTTGAGGTTGATTCAAGTGGTTTGTAAGGACATAAGTCCATTTAATTTTCTGCCCTCTTTGATGGTGTGTATGTGCTTGATAGGTTAGGGTTGGTTGGCTGATTTTTAATGCTTGATTGCTTTCAAATTGTGCTTGAAAATAATAGATTTTTCATGCTAGAAAATAGGTTGTATGTCCCATAAAATTTGGCCAAAGATCTGCCCTTGGCAGTCAAGAAAGCTTGCTAGACTTAGGGATGGATTTTTGTGTGATGGTATGTGATGATGCATGAGTTAGAACCATGTAACCCTAATCTTTTTAATTTTCGGATTTGGGGTTGCATGAGTAGAATGAGATGGATTTATGGGTTGTAATGGGACGTTAGAAGCGCTGCTTGATGTTGTCTAAGCTCCCGATGTGATCGGGCGAGATAGATTCCGCGAATAGGACGTAAACCGAAAGGAGGAACCGAAACAGCCAATTCGGATGCGAATCTGGCCAGTTTCGGGAAAGGGTAATTTCAAGGCCCTTAGAGGCCGAATGAGGTAAAACTCAAAACACGAAAGTTGTTCGGAACAACTTTTCCTAGAGGACAGCGTGAACAGAATCTCGAAATAAGGCTCCAAAGGCCTCCGTTTTACCCAAAATCCGTGGCTGAACCCTGGGACGTTCTCCACACAGTTTTTTAGAGTTAACCCGTTTTCAAATGAAAACTGGTACTGATAAAGGCCGAACTAGATTTTGTGTAAAACATGAAAGTTTTAGCATTTTTCGATAGCTACAACTTTCGTGAAGACAAGTTTTTCAGATTCCAAGCCAATTTTTAAACTGGGTGCGTTTTGTGAGAGACGCGCAGAGAGTCCGAAATCTTGCAAATGAATCTCACGAAAATAATTTCTAGAAAAATCATGAAGTGTTCTTAAATGATTAATTTAGCTTCGAAAACCGTTCCAAAGATGGTTTCCGACCCCAAATGATTTTATGAAATATTTATTTCGAAAATCATGAATTTTAAGGGCTCGGGTTTGAAATTCACATTTTCCCATAAAGTAAAGAAAAATAGGGTTTCAACCAAACATTTCCAAGTTAAAGAAAATAATGAAAATTAAGCCAATGAATTTTCTAATTAAAAGGGTTAGAATTTCTACAAGCAAAATGAAGGATTTTTGGAAGTTAATCACACAAGATTTTCCAAAAATAAGGAAGAGAAATTTTAAAGTAAAATTGGTAAACAAGCCGATTACGAACGGTAACCGGATATTATCTCCGAGTTACAAACCCAAGGATAACCAAGGGTTGACAAAAGGTTGACCCAAGGTTAATTAAGGTTAACCTTAAGGGTTACCCAATATAACCCTAAGGGATACCCACATGAATATTGGGCTAAGATTTAATGGGTTAAAGGAAATAACCCAATAACAAGGATGTATGAGCCAAGCCCAATAAGAGATCAAGGCTCTAACCAAAAAGGTTACCCAATGTAACCTCTTAAGGATTTAATCGAAGTTCAATAAAGAATGGGGATTAAAGTGGCAAAGATGGATAACATGAATAGGGGACATACAACCAAAAGTAAATGTGAGTGTTGGTAGGTCACCAACACCTTACGAAAGGATCTTGATCCTATATTTTTGATATATCAGGAAAGTGAATTGCCGTTGCCGACGATTTAAGGAATGCGATTCTAAGGATACGGCACTAGAGGTAAGTACAAACCTCATCTGCAGTATGAAAACTAGTAAATTATGTTCAAGTATGTGGTTTTCAAATATGCTGCAATATGTTGTGTGCTATATCTATGAAATGCCATGTTTTATGAAAAGTGCTATTTTTGCGAAATGCCATGTTTATAAAAGGTGCTATTTTCGTAAACTGCCATGTTGATGAAAAGTGCTATTTTTGCAAAAGATTATAAAAGTGCTACATTTGCAAAATGTCATGTTTATGAAAATGTCATGTTTGCCAATGCCATGAATGAAAAGAATGTCATGCCATGTTATTAATGAGATACAAAGTATGTTATCATGTAGTGACATCATATGGTATGTTCACTAAAGATAAATAACATGGTAAGAAATTACAAGTAAAGTGTCGTACCAACCTCCCTCAAGGTGGAGGATTTTTATGTTAAAATTATGGATTCGCCCTCTCGTTTATGTAAGAGGGTGTAATCACTTATGTTTCCTGAATACAGTTAGGGACTTGCAATCCCATCTAACTGTATCCAGCGGCGCGCTATATGTTCAAGGTACGTACACTATGGGGCCCATAAGAAAGATAAGAATGTTAAAAGAAGTGCATAATTGGAACATAAACGGTTCACGCATATGCATATGATGATGTATGTTTTTCATGATGTTTTAAATGTTTTGTGAGATTATGTTTGTGCTTACTGGGCGAAAGCTCATTCAGTTAGATTTCATACTGTAGGTAAGAAACCCACAGCTTAATGCTGGGCATTGTTGGAGCGGTGTGACGGCAGACGAAGGCGGTATGGATACCACTACGCATAGTTTCCGCAAATCTTTTGATGTAAAGAAGTTTTGTATATAAGCATGTATGAAAAAGACAAATTATGCTTTATGATATTTTGGAACTAAATGCCTTAAGTGAACGTTTACGTAAATAGTAATGATGTATTACTAAAGACAAATGTTTTATAAGTAAGTTTCAAAAAAAAAAATATATCCATAATTTTTAAGTAAGTAAGTAAGTATGTAAGGAGTGACGGCCCTACGTAGTAAGGGGGCGTCACATAACCAACCTGCCTACATAATCCTAGTGGTATGTCCCCTATACTAGATGTCTTACTCGGTTACAAATAGTAACCCTATTGTTTAAGAATAACCAAACTTGGATTATTTCTTAAGAGGTTACGTTGGATAGCCTTTCGTGCTAAACCTTCAACCTACCATCAAGTTAGGTTTTCTCTCAAACCTTGGGCTTTATTCTGATATCATAATTCATTGGGTTATTCCCTTTAATCCTATATCTTAGCCTAATTATAAGTTTTGGTATCCCTTAGGGTTACATTGGGTAACCCTTAAGGTCAAACTTAGTTAAACATTGGGTCAACCAAAGTCAACCCTCGGTCAACTAAGGTCAATCCTCGGTCAACTATGGTCAACCCTCTATGGTTAACCTTGGGCTTGACCCAGTAACTCGGGTATCCTTCCCGGTTACCATTCGTTACGTTCATTTTGCTATACCTTCGCTTAAAATCCCAATCTTTTTCTTAACTTGAAAAAGTTGAGGAAAAATTCCCAAAACTCTTTATTTAACTTGCAAAAATTCATATTTTCGAAACGGATCTTTAAAAAAATCATTTATGGCTGAAAACTGCCTTTGGAATAGTTTCCATAGTCAAAACAGTGATTTTGAGAAGAAAAACAATTTTTCCAAACTAGTTTTAGAAAACTCTATGCAGGAATTTTCTGTTCACTACACAATCTTTAAAAAATAGTGTCAGTTTAAAAATTCATTCCGAATTTGAGAAAGTTGTCTTCATGAAAGTTTTAGCTCTCAAAAAATTCTAAAACTTTCATGTTTTAAGAAAGATCCAGATCTGCTTGTATCCTTGTCAATTTTCATTTGAAGCTGGCTGGTCGTGTAAACTAGGTCTGGGCAGACCAGTCTCGGATTTTTATAAAAACGGAGGCCATTGGAGCCTCATTTTCAGAAACGGTACACTTGGGCCCCTAGGAAAAACCCTGTTCTACAACTTTTATGTTTCACATTTCACCTAATTCGGCCTCTAAAGGCCTTAAATTTCCACTTTCCCGAAACTGGTCAGTTTTGAATCCGAACTGGCAGTTTCGATTGTTAGGTCCGGTTTACGTCCTAATTCGCAGAGTCTAACTCGACTAACCACTTCGGGAGCCTACACAGCAAACATGCAGTGTTTTTAACGTCCCACATATTCAATCATGCTAACCCAACGTGCCCATGTAACCTCTAACCGACTACCCTAATCCCTGGGCTGCATGGTTTCTAACTTTGCATCTCATTCACACATGTATCAAAGCATTCCAATTTAAGCTAGCAACCTAGCATGCACTGTCTAGGGCAGGTTGCACATAAAAATAGGGGACATACCAATCATTCACCATCTAGCATGCATCCTAGCATTCAACAAGCACAAAACAAGCAAGCAATTAACATAATTGAACCAACCACCCCTAAAGCCGTAAAATCAAGCACCACCTATCACACCTAGAGCAAGAAACTTAAATTGGACTTATGTCCTTCTAAACTTTAACTTGAAATACATGTAAAAATCTCAAATTGAACCAAATTGGGAGAGTTAGGGTTTTGGAAAAATTACCTTGGCTAACCCTAGAAATGGGGTAGGGTTTGAAATCCAAAATTTTCCTCTTCCCCTTAGTCCTCCTTCCACTCGGCTCCTACCCTCCAAATGGGTACCAAAATTTCTTTTGGTCTCTTGGTTGATCCTCCCCTAATCCGGCCACACCACAAGACCTTTCCCCAAAAATTTTCAACTTTTTCTCTCCCTTTTCTTCTTCCCTTCACTCTCGGCCACTATGGCCAATATGGCTCCAAACTTTGTTTTCAAGCTTGCTCTTGGTTGCTTGCTCAAAACCAAACTCTCCCCTAAATTTCTCTCTAGAAATTTTTGGTTTTGTCTTGTTTCCCTTCACTCCCTAACATTCGGCTGCTCACCCAAAATGGTGCAAGAAAAATTTTTCAAACTTTCCCTCTTGGTTCCACTTGAAAACCGAACACTACCCTAGGATTGCCCTATGAAAATTTTTGTTTTTCTTTCTCTCTTTCTCTCCTCCCAAGCTTTCGGATTTTCAGCAGAAAAAGAGCAAGAGTTTCCCTAGATTTTTTGAATAAAATGAATAAGATCTCCTCCTATTTATAGAGGTTGAGAATTTTTCTAAAATTCTAGAAAAACCCCAAAAGAACTAATATTTGCATAAATGACATGCATAGGTGGCCGGCCATATGCTTGGAGAACAAGGTTAAGATGACCTCATCATGATGACCTCATCATGATGACATCACTATGCTTACATCACAAATTTTCTAAAATTTTCACTTTTGCCCCAAAAGATAAAATCCTTGCAATTTTGCCCCTTAGGTGGCCGGCCAACACATCATCTTTCTAGAGCCTTCCAAATTTCTTTCTACCTCATTTAAGTAATTATGATGTCATAAATTGGGGATAGGATGATGTCATCCCATTTTAAGCCCTGTTTGGCTTTTTCTCAATATACAGTCCATTTTTAAACTACACAGATATTTCTAATACTGTGTTCACTTAAACACAGTATTTTTATACTGTACTATAGTCTAAAATTTATCTGTGTAAAAACAGACATTATAAATTTTTTTCTTATTTTTCAAGTCCTTTTTGCTCTTGATCCTTGCTAGATGTGCTTGATTTTTCTAAGGTGCTTTTAAAGCCTATTCGAGCTATCTTACCCATAAAGACAGGTTTTACAGTATCTTTTCCATACTACATCACATAACACTGCAAAGTCAACCAGTTGACCACGCTTGGTCAAACTTTGACTTTCTTAGTCAAATTTGACTTTTTCGGTCAAACTTTGACTTTTTCAAAATTATGTACGTTTTCATCCTTTTTGACTAAAAAGGGCGTTTGCTAGCGTTAGCAATTTATTTCGAGTCTTATTGAACCATAAGAACTCACAAACAGTATAAAAAACTCTTAATCGAGCTTTTTGACAAAAACCTCTACGGTATACACATAATTCTTTTGAAAAGGAAACAATAATATAGAATTTCTAAATATTACATATGGGATTTTTGAATTAAAAAGAAAAAGAGAAATTGGAGATAATATTGCATTAATTTAGGTGCTAGGTGGCACAACATGGCCGGCCACTCCTAGGGGGTTTGGGGGCAAGTAAAAAGTTTTTGGGGTTATCTTTGCAATTAAGGATGAAAAATAATTCAAAAAGAAAAAGTTTTTTCACCTATAAATAGGTGATGTGAAGAGCCATTTTTTGGCTCATTTTATTCAAGAAATACCCCAAAACTTTGCTTCTCCTTTTCTCACCCTAGCAGCCGAACTTGAGAGGAAAAAAGAGAGTGGTGGCCAGTTGTTGGTAGAGCAAGAAAGGAAGGAAATTTTGAATCCCAACATAGAACCAATCTCCCATTTTGCTAAGGTACTCTCTCTAGACTCCCTATGCTTTTCTATTAAGCCTTAAATTCCAATTTATGTGTATTTCTCATATGGGTTTGTAAGAGCATAAGCTCACCAATTCAAGTTCATGCAATAGGGCTAGTTGCTTAGCTATGTGCTTGATTTAGTTCTATGGTCTCAATTTATGTTTTGGTGCATGGTTGATAGTATGATTGTGAGATATAATGGTTTGCATGCATGCCTATGAAGTGTATATTATATGTCCCCATAAGTTGATAAAGATGTAGGTTATGCATGGTTGAATTATAAGATGGCTAGAAGCTTGTATGTTGAATGATTGTATGCAAATTAGCTCTAAAACCTCATGTGGGCAATGGAACACCACATAGGTTGTGTGGCTTAAAACAAATGCATGGCTGTTAGAAACTGACATTAAAGCGTTGTATGACGTCTTCGGCTCACGGTTGCAGCCGTTTGAGATAGTTTGCACGTAAAATTTATGTAAAAAGAACCACATGCAAAATTACCAGTTTTTGAGTAAAACTGGACGGTTAAAACACGAAAGTTGTATAAAACACGAAAGTTGTATAAAATTGAAAATCCTAGGGGGTAGAATGGGCAGATTTTGAAAAAGAAGCTCCAAAGGCTTCCATTTTTGCAAGAACCCGTGCCCAGAACAAAAAAGATAGTTTATAAGCATTAAATGTTTGAGATAGATCAACAAAAATGCAACAACATATCTCAACACAAAAGCTGTAAATAACAAATAACATGAAAAATCTAGAAACGGAAACAATAAGACAGTCTAACAACTTGGTCAAATGTAACTAAATAATGCAATTTACACATGAAACAGAGTTAGATCTGTAAAAAATCAGCAAAAAAAACATGAATAACTATGAATGGCAGGCAAAAATGTCCATGCACTGTAGAAAGAATAGTAACTTTCACGCCCTTTTAGTATGAAGTATAGATTTCTCCTCTCCGATGTCAAAATTTTCTTATCAAATTATGCATTTGTCTTGGAGATGCTCTATAGATTGAAATTTTTTTGATAACCCCCCCCCCCCCCTCTCCCCTTATAAAGGAGAAAATTATCCAAATAACCACATGTTTTTATCTATTAACTAATATAACACAAATTCTGTTATCTTTAGTTTACTTTTAATTTAATTTTGTATCATATTGGTCTAATATTGTTTTTTTTTTCCCTGTCATATTAGTGCAATAGTATTCAAATTTGTGTCATTTGAATACTTTATAAATATCAATCAATTCATTTCAAATTAAGTCGTATCTTGTTCAAATTAATGAAATAGAGTTGAGCAAGCCAATTTAACTCTTACTAGGATTGTTTCAAGTTAAGATTTTTTTTTTTTTTTGTGTTTTTTTTATTCTTTTAATTTGTAATACAAGATACCAAAGGCAACAAAAATACTACTGACTAGCAGTAACCAAATGCCTTGGTGGTCGGGAAGGCGATAAAATACTATTGAATAAAATGTTCTCAGATGAAGTTGGTAACCTCAAAAATTTATTGGACAATAGAGTTATAGATTCTTTAATGTCTTGTGCTTCAAGTATTGTTTCCCCTATTTGGTGATGGTCACCTCTGATTTTATTTTCTCATTTATTGCAGATGATATTAGTTGTAAACCATAATATGGGTTCTCTCGATTTTATTCCCTTTGTTTTTTTTTTTTTTTCCCTTCTTCTTTACATAGCAAATGTAGATAATCTTTTTTCCTTTTTAGGTTTTACTAATAAGGTTTTTAATAAAGTATACTGTAGATTATGATTTTCAAAGGTATAGTTTCAACTACAGCTTCTTGCGTCATAATATGTTTTGCTTTGTGTTTTATATGCATTTACATCCTAGTCATCTTGCCTTTTGTGGTTTATACTGTGTTGGACCAGAGTTATTGTTAGTCTTTCTTAATTTTAATAAAATGTTGGAGATAAGAAAATGATGAGAATTTTAACGCGATATCAACCTAATTTAGATAACTTGGTACACTTATTGATTTCTGTCTGACAACCTTAATGTAAAAAGACAAATGCCCTGAGAGTCTTGACCGAAACTACTTACGACAAAAAGTTTGCTACAACGAACAACACTACTACTAGAGGAGAGAGTCATCAAACGAGAAATCGTGTTGGTTAAATTTGTATTCAACTCCCTCATGCCCATCAAATGCATCAAGTCCCAACAACTTCTCAATGGAGAAGACTTCTTCTTCTTCTTTTGTTGCAAAAAATTCTTCTTCCAATTTATAAGATTTCTCTACTGTAGCACTTAACTTGTCATTTTTAGCTACTGAAGGCACGACTTTCTCATTATAATTCTTTGTTTCTCTGCCGAGTCTTGAAGGTGAAGAACTGACCCTGCAATTGTAAACCCCTTTGCTCGTTCTTCCTCTAATTCCTCTGCTGCTGCTCCTAACTTCCCCCTCTGACTGAGTCCCAGCTCAAAAGGCTCATCACTAGTACTTTTTTGAAAAGTTTCGATGGTGTTCTTCCATGGCGACATAGTGAAGAAACGCCAATTTTCTTCAGTGGAATTCCAGTCTAATTTCTTCTCAAACGGCCAGAAAAGTGGCTCTTGATCCGTGTAGTACTCAAGATGCTCGAAACCGGCAGCTGATTCCGAAGCCAGCTTTGACCAGAATTCGCACTTCGTGCTTTCATCTTCATCTCTAAAAGGTGTTGAAACACCACTAGAGTAAGAAGGACTCGGAAAATCAGATTGAAGATGATGTTCAAACTCGAGCTGATCCGTATCCGAAATCAACTCACAATCTTCTGTGTCGAGATTAAGCAAAGTGACACAAAAAATTTTCATGTCGAAATCTAGAATCCGACTATATGACTGAGACTTGGTGGTGAGACAAGTTGAAGCACAAGAAGAAGACTCGTGACAATTAGTAGTCTCATCATAAGAAATGGGAGAGATATCAGAAAGAAAGACATGGCATGATAAAGACAGCCATGAAGCTAAGTCGAAAAGCAAGAGACGGAACGAATTGGAGACTATGTGATCTTGGAGAAAGACTGAGGGAGATGAACAATTCGAAGAAGACATGAAGAACATGCAGTCTTTGCCAAACACATGTTCAGAGTCAAAACAAGAGTCTTGATTTGGTGATTTGGAAAAGAGTTGATGTAGATCCTTTCTTCTGGTGTGACAAATGGTACTCAACTTCTGGATTTGCAAATTCTTGTGGGATTCATGTTGAACCTCAATTGATCTTCTTAGTGATGAAGTCATAGATATGGCTTGTGTTGTGATGAACAGACCACTAGCTTCCTGTAATATTCGAATTTTCAGTATACATTTTCCTTTTAAAGGAATTATTTCACCTTATGAAAATAATTGTGAAAAAGCTCGGTTTAGGGCTTTTGAAAGATTTTGTGAATTTTAATGGGTCGAGAAGACTCAAAATTGATTTCTAAGTTCGAAAACGGACCTTTCAAGTCGAAAAGGCCGAAACAGTGCAAGATTTCACGAAAGTCAACTTTGACCGAAAAAGTCAAAGTTTGACTGGCAAAAAGTCACAGGGTTGACTTTACGAGATTTTTAAAGTACAGTGCGGACGGAGTTCTGAGAATAATGTTTTGTGAACTAGATAGCAAGAATAAGCCTTAAAATGTCCCTAGGAAATCAAGCACACCAAGTTAAAATTTAAGGGCAAAAAGGGGTTCGGAAAAATTAAGAAAAATATTTTTCGATCCAAAATTCACACGGATAAATTTTGTACTTCGGTACGATATAAAAATATTGTGTTTTGGTGAACCACAATATTAGAATTATCTGTGTAGCACAAAGAAAAGAAAAAAAAAAAGAGTTTTGGAGCTAGTACGGGAGGACACTTTGCCCATACCTCATGACCTCACCACCCACTAACTCAAGCTTGCACTATGTGGAGCCTTCTCCTCCACCCAAAACTTCGGCAACCCAAAGGAAAAGAAAAAAAAAATTTTGGGCCAAAACCTCTCCATTGTCTATAAATACCCCCCCATTCTTCCTATTCCTTTTATTGAGAAATTGCAGCCAAACTCTAGCAAAATTTCTCTAGAAAATCCGGCAGCTAAGAGGGAGAGAAGGAGAGGAGAGATCCAAAAATTTTCTTGGGATTTTTACTTCTTGGGTGTTCGGTTTTGCAAGGGTGAAAGCAAGGAAAGTTTGAGAAATTTTCTTGTGGGTTTCTAGGGTTGTGGCCGAATAGGTGAGGGAGAGTTAAAGTGTGTGAAACTTGAAATTTTTTTTGGGGCTTTTGCTCTTAGAGTGTTCGGCTTGGAGGAGCAAGCAAGAGCCAACCAAATTTTGGTGCCCATCTCCCTAATGGCCGTGGGTCTTGGTGAGCAAGGAAGAGGAGGAGAATTTGTGACCAAACTTTAGCTTTGGTCTAGGTAATTTCTAAAACCCTAAACCTCTAATTTTAAGCTTAATTTCAAGTTTAATTTGAGGTTCGATTGGGTTGTAAGGACTTAAGTCCATTTTCAATTTTCTGCCCTAATCTTGGTGTATGCTTGGTTTGCTAGATCTAGGGTTTGTATGGCTTTAAATCTTGCTTGATTTATGTTTGATTGATGATTGATTTTCATGCTAGAAAACTTAGGTTGTATATCCCCCAATGTGTGGCCGAAATCTGCCTAGGCAGCCCCTTTGATGCATGTTAGTTAGGGTTGGATTTGTGATGCTTGTATGTGATGGAATGCAAAAAATTAGAACTCAAGCAACCCCAGGTTTATGATTTTTATTTTGGGTTGCATGGACTGTATAAAACGGCTTATGGGTTTTAATGGGACATTAGAAAACGCTGTGTGCTTGAATCGTAAGCTCCCAAAGTGGTCGGTCGAGATAGATTCGCGAAATATGGCGTAAACCGGACGTAAACCCAAAACTACCAAATTCGGATTTGAATCTGGCCAGTTTCGGAAAAGTGAAATTTTAAGGCCTCTAGAGACCGAATGGGGTAAAACTCAAAACATGAAAGTTTCTCAGATCAATTTTTCCTAGAGGAAAATGCAGACAGAATATCCAAATGAGGCAACAACGGCCTTCGTTTTTAGCAAAACCGTGGCTGATCCCCAGACCCAGTTTTTACCCAGTTTTTCAGGGTTAGCTAGTTTCAAACAAAAACTGGTACTAATGCAAGCAGAATTAGATTTTTCGCAAAACACAAAAGTTTTAGCATTTTTCGAGAGCTACAACTTTTTTGAAGACAAGTTTTTCAGATTCCCAACGAATTTTTAAACTGGGTGTGTTTTATGAAGGGTGCGCAGGGAATCCGAAAATTCCTGCACCTTAGTTTTTACAAATATTTTCCAAAAACTGTAAAGTGTTTTTAAAACATTGTTTTAACTACGAAAACTGTTCCAAAGGCAGTTTTCGACCCTAAACGACATTTACAAAGAGTTATCCAAGGATCGAAATTTTATAAAGAGTTTTAAGGATTTTTAAGTAAAATCTTTTAAAAGTGCAAAAGATTAAGGAAAATGCTAAGATAAGATAAGAAAATGGAGTTTTGAGATAAGAGATGGATTTTAAGATTAAAAAAAATGGTAATCAAGCCGATTACGGACCGTAACCGGGAATAGGACCCGAGTTACCACGCTTAGCCCCAAAAAGCCCAGAATTGACAAGGGTTGACCAGTAGTTGACCAAATGTTGACTTTGGTTGACCCAATAATTAGTAGAAGGTAACCTTAAGGGTTATCCAATGTAACCCTAAGGGCTACCCATAATTCAGAAATGGGCCAAGAAAAGTGGGTTAAGGAAATTAACCCAAAAATCTATGATGAAGTAGTAAAGCCCAAAGTTTTGAGGAAAGCCCCACAGTAAATCAAGATCTAGACCAAGAGATTATCCAACGTAGCCTCTTGAGGGGATAATCAAGTTTAACTTATTTCCAAATAGTAAAAGGCCAAATTGGACAAGTCAGATTTCAGTAGGGGACATACAACTAGGTTTTGGTAGGTATGTTGGTTAGGGTACCAACATTGTACAACAAGAAGCAGAATCTCACCTATGTCCTTTCTCAAGCAGGAGAGGGCTTGTAGCTGTACTCTAAGGCAGGACAGTGACAGTGAGGATTTAGCAGGAAAAGAGGTAAGTACAACTCCGCCTACAGCATAGACTTTAGTTGATGCTTACCCAAGTACAGTTAGATGCATGCTAAGGGTGTATGTTATGTTATGCTATGTGCTGTCATGAGATGTGCAAATTTCCATGCTATATGTGTTGGTATGCAATGTTAAATGTTGATCAATAAAAAACATGTTAAGCATGATGTGAATGCTAGTATGAATTAGGATTGTGAGACATCACGATGCATGTTCACTAATCCCTATGAGACTAATGAACTCAAGATTGAGTTAAAGAAAAAGAAAAGAAAGAAAGAAGGCAAGCGAGCTTGCCGGTGTAGTACCACCCGTCCGAGGTCGTGTAGGACTATGGTTTGAGTTGGAATGGGCTAGCCGCCCCAACCACTCCGTAGTTGCGCGCCGGGTACGAATACCAAGGTAAGGGCCCTAAGAGAAAGATAAACTAGATAAGCAAAGAAAAGTAAAAATGAGCATAACTGGACCATGCATGTGATAGGCATTGCTAGGTTATGCTATTATGAATGATATTATGAATTGTTATGTATGTTAAGTGTAACGCCCCGCCTAGCACGGACCGTTACCTTACTTATCTACTTACTTATCTTTCCTCTCGTACTTACTTAAGTACTTAAGGGAATGCATACAAACTTTACTTACTTAGTACATGAAACACAGCGGAAATTTTTTTTTTTTATACGGTGCTAACTTGCACTTAACTGAACTGAAGGAACAATTTCAAATAATATATCTAGAAGATCAAAACGCGTAGCGGCTTCCATTCCCCACATTGCACAGTGCCCGGCCACGCTCCTCCATCTTGTATCATCAAATGCTGACAGGTAGGTTACCTACAGCATAAACTTAAAACAATGAGCTTTCGCTCAGCAAGTACAACTCCTATACCGCAACATATACACTACTAACATCTCAATATATCATAACTACATTTAACATATACTGGTAACTACTACACTGAACTACTACTGCACTGAACAACTACTGCACTGAACATATACTGATAAACATATGCATGAACCAGTTATGTTCATATTATGCTCCTTTATCTGCTGCTAACTTACTTACTGTCTTTCTTACTTAATCTGCTAATGGGCCCCTTATTGAGGTGAACGTACCCGGCGCGCAACCATGGACTTACACTTGCCATAGCCCGACCCGTCCTGTGACGGGGAGTACGACACCGACAACTGCTTGCCGTCTGCCTACTGATCCTCTAACCATGTCATACTTACTCTGGTCATTCTTATTAGAATTAGTGAGCATGCATCGTGATACTATTTATTCTTACTTCATAATCATCTGACATTCTTAGCTTGACATGCAATCATACATATCATAACATACTTCATTGCATAAACATAGATCATGTTTTGATATGTCCCGTGGCATATCAATTAACACTTAGCATAACAACGCATCACATAGCACATAGCACATCAACTATGTCTAGGTACAAATACCCTAATAGCGTATGCTGTAGGCGGCGTTGTACTTACCTCGTCTACGTCCGATACTAAACTGCTCCGTTTCTGGGTTCAGCTGCAGGGTACGTCCTGCTTAACCGAAGGACATAGGTAAGGTCTCTAATCTCGACTATAATATGTTGGCATTCAACCAACATTCATGCAATACTTTGGTTATATGTCCCCCTAACTATAAAACATGTTATATGTGGTTACCTCAAGTAACCTTGTCACTTTGGGTTATATCTCATAACCCCATAAAATCGTATACCATAATCTAGTAGGTTACGTTGGATAACCTTTTCTACTACACCCTTATCCCATAACCTGATGGGTTACACTAACCCATGGGATAATTCGTCCTACCTCTTACTAGGTTAACCCTTGTTAACCTTTAAGGTTACTAAAGTTAACCCTCTTCGGGTCAACCTCGGGCTTTGGGGCTAAGCCCTGTAACTCGGGTGTAATTCCCGGTTACGTGTCGTAACTATCTACCTAGCAAACCTTGAACTTGAAACTCTTAAATCTTTTCTTTATCCTTGAAAAAGTTTTTGGCTTAAAAGCCGAAAAACTGCTATACTTCCCCTTAAAAATCCTTGAATTTTAAAACATGGTTTATAAAATGTTTGAAGGCTAGAAACTGCCTTTGGAACAGTTTCTGTGTTCAAAACAGTGTTTAAGACAGGAAAAATTATTTTTCCTCACTGGTTCTAGAAAATCCTGTGCAGGAATTGCTTGCTCCCTGCACAGTTTTCAGATTTCAAGTCGTAGTTTAAAATCCCTTTGAAATTGGAAAAAGTTGTCTTCACAAAAGTTCTAGCTCTCGAAGAGATCTAAAACTTTCTTGTTTTACAAAAAATCTGATTCTGCTTAGTTTAGTACCAGTTTTAATTTGAACAAGCTGGTCGTGTAAAACTGGGTCTGAACAGAGCACCTTCGGTTTTTCCTAAAAACGGAGGCCTTTAGAACCTCATTTTGAGAATCGGTTTGCGCTGGCCCCTAGGAAAAACCCTAATCTACAACTTTCATGTTTTACGTTTTTGCCCATTCAGCCTCTAAGGGCCTGCAATTACCACTTTCCTGCGACTGGCCAGTGTGGAACCCGAACTGGCAGCCTTAGCTAATTAAACCGGTTAACGTCCTAATTTGCGGTTTCTACCTCAACCGATCACATCGGGAGCTTAATGACAAGACATACAATGTTTCTAACGTCCTGTATGTTCTAACATGCCTTCCCAACGTACTCATGCAGCCCTCTAATCCGGTTGCACAAAACCTTGGCTGCATGGTCCTATCTCCTAGCCTACATCAACCATTCCATACAATATCATTCCATATCATCACATCTAGCATCTTATCATGCATTCACATTCTTAAACACATAATTGGGGACATATAACCTTAATCTAGCATGCAACCTATTATCACACAAGCACATGCATAAAGAAACCAACCACCCCCTAGGCTAGCAAATCAAACACCATGCACTAGCTAAGAGCACAAAATTAAATGGTGAGCTTATGCTCTTACAAACCATAACTTGAAAGACATTTAAACTTTACTTTAAAAGCTTAAATGAAAATAGATTTAGGATTTTGAAAAATACCTTGAACTACTTCAAGGATTGGCTTTAAGGTTGGATCAAAACCTCTCTAGCTCACACTTGCTCCTAGGTTCGGTTTCCACACACCAAGTGGCTCCAAATTGGCTCTTTTTGGACTGAAAATTGACCTCCCCTATGGCTCGGCTACACACCACAAAATTGGACCCAAAATCTGAAATTTTTCTTCTCCTTTTCCACCAAACCCGTGGGCTGCACACAAGGAGAAATTTGACTCCAAAACTTGGTTTCTAGCTTGCTTACTCACACCCGAACTTCCCTTAACTTTTTCCCTCACAAAATCTGATTTTTTTCCACTTGGTTCCACTGCTCACAGCCCCCACAGCAGCAGCTAGAATGGTTGGAAAAATTTTTCCAACTCTCCCTAATGGTTCCTACACCAAAACCGAAACTACCCCTAGGATTGGATCAAGAAAATTTTTGTTTTCTCTTCCTCCTTCTCCCTTTCTCTCTCTCGGTTTTTCTTGGCTGGAAATGGTCAGAACTTGGCTGGAAATTCTTATTTAAAAAGGGTGGAAGACACTTCTATTTATAGACAATGTGGGACTTTTTAACTTTGCAATTTAGTCCCTAAATTTTTGGAAATTCACACTTTTTGGGGGGTGAGGTGGCCGGCCATGCTTGGAGAACAAGGAAATGACATCATGGCTTACATCATGGCTTACATCATCGCTTACATCACCAATTTTTAAAATTTGCACTTTTGCCCCAAAAATGAAAATCTTGGCATTTAAGCCCCCTAGGTGGCCGAAACTTTTCTTGGTGATCAAGCAAGGATTTTTCTAGAACAAGACACTTGTCTTGCTTAGATTTGTTCTCAAAATATTTATGAGGTCATAATTCAAAATAGTGATGATGTCATAAATCAAAAAGCCTTGTTTGGCTACTTTTTGTAAAAACAGTCTAATTTAAACTAAATACAGATAAATCTAATACTGTGTTGTACTAATACACAGTATTAATATTTTATACTGCAGTAAAAATTTCATCTGTGTAAAAATCGATCTGGAAAAATTTTTCTTTATTTTCTCAAACCCTTTTGCACTGTGCCTTAACTTAGCGTGCTTAATTTTTCTATGGTGGTTTTTGATCTTATCTATGCTATCTTACTCATAAAAATGGGTTTTCGCAGTATTTCTTTCATTCTGCATGTCACAAAACTATACTGTCATCACGTTGACTATTCTGGTCAAACTTTGACTTTCCCGGGTCAAAGTTGACTTTTTCGGTCAAACCTTTGACCGACCTAAAATCATGCAAATATCATCCCTTTTCTTCCGAAAAGGCTATTTTCTACTTTAAACAATCATCTTTGAGTCTTATAAGGCTATAAGAACTCATCACACATAATAAAATTCTAAATCGAACTTTTTCATAAAATGCCATTGTGGCAAACATTCAAGCTCTTTCAAGAAGAAAGAATAACATAGCAAAAGTCAGGTATTACATTAAGATCGAGTTGTATACGATATGTTTATATGTATGTCGTGAACGAGACAGTTGTACTTGCTGAGCGAAAGCTCACTGTCTTACGTCTATGCTGTAGGTAAGCAGCCTGTCAGCAATGCTTGATGCAAGGTGGCGAGGCGTGGCGAGGCGTGGCGAGGCGAACTGTGAAATCGTGGGATATCCAGCCGCTATGCGTTTTGAAAAATTTAAGTATCTATGTTGTGTAAACATATTTATAATTAAGACATGTTCGCAAGTTCACGTTTTAGTTTATGTATAAAAAAAAAAATTTCCGCTGTGTTTTGACCCTATAAGTAAGAATGTAAACAAGGTAACGGCCTGTGCTAGGCGGGTCGTTACAATGTTGGTATCAGAGTGGTTCCCTACGATAAGATTTCACAGTCTGCCAGCCATCGCTGCCACCATTGTAAGTTAAGTTTTAATTTTTTTTTTTTTACGCACAAGTATTTATTTATGAGATTATGTCATGTTAGACGTGAGAGATGGATCCGGACTTGGTGTACGTCGATCGCGATACAGCTGAAGCATTTTATAGAGCACGACCTCTGCTCTACGACGGCACAGGACAGTCAGTCTCGATAGTAGATTGGGTGTACGACATGGAGACGATCTTCCGCATTTGCCACATCGGAGACCGTCTACGGGTTCTGCTGTAGAGTCGCTGCCTGATCGCCAACGCCTGACGGTGGTGGATGACAGATGGTGAGCGTCAGATGCCCAACAGGACATGGGAACACTTCCATATGCTGGTACTGACGAGGTATGGACCGGTCCCTACTGAGGGACCAGGAGGCGATGCGCCATACAGAGATCCCGAGATCTACCGGGATATGCATTACCGCTACTACCAGAGCTTGGCTGCCGAGTGGCACGCCTATCCCCACGAGTCGATGTTGCACTACTGCCAGTGGTTCCGGGAGGCTATGCTGCCCCACATTCCCCAGGATCTACCACATCGCCAGCTTCATGCCTTAGTGCTACTACGAAACGGAGTTCCACCTCCGATCCGACCTTACGTCATGGAGTCCACGCCAGGAGTAACGATCGAAGACATGACGGAGTCCATTTTGGATGCGGAGGTCGTCGCCCATATGGCACAAGCTACTGCCTACCTGAACCCACATCAGATGCCAGACGACGATGCCGGTTAGGCGAGTCCCGTGTATGAGCCGGGTCCAGTTTTTCCCGAGGACCCGATTCCCGACGTCCCCGAGCAGCAGGTTCCGGTGATGGAGGCCGAGGGCCCCGTGGGGGCAGAGGACTTCATGGATGACGGAGTCCATTTTGGATGCGGAGGTCGTCGCCCATATGGCACAAGCTACTGCCTACCTGAACCCACATCAGATGCCAGACGACGATGCCGGTTAGGCGAGTCCCGTGTATGAGCCGGGTCCAGTTTTTCCCGAGGACCCGATTCCCGATGTCCCCGAGCAGCAGGTTCCGGTGATGGAGGCCGAGGGCCCCGTGGGGGCAGAGGACTTCATGGATTATGACGACGACGATGACGATGGGGTTGTACCAGTGATAGACATACTGGAGGACCCTCTACTCGTTATCATCCTCAGCGATGATGAGGATGAGGAGGCAGAAGTAGAGCCCGAGGCCGAGCCAGACGTCGAGATTATCGAGATCGATGACGACGAGGTAATAGTCATCAGCGACGATGAGGAGTACGAGGACGACCCCGAGGAGGTCCTATTCCACGATGAGGATTGGGACCCAGATACCAACGCAGACTCCGACGTCTCGATTTACACGTTTGAGGTCGTTCGCTAGCCTCGAGAACGTCTGTATGTACTTTGTTTTGTGATTTTGTGTATGTACTTTTGACCTAGGATCCTATGTATAGGATGGAAAGTGTTAGACACTTCCATCCCAGCCCTAATATTGTACGATGGAAAGTGATAGACACTTCCATCACCTTTTTGACAGGGCATGTATATGTTGTACGATAGAAAGTGATAGACACTTCCATCCCATTCTTTTGACCATGTATTTTTTACTATGTATATACGACGGTAGAGTGACAGATACTCCCGTCACATTTTTGAGCCATATTTATACGGCTTGATGGTAAAGTGATAGACACTTCCATCGTGTATTTTTGACAGGTATATAAAGATGTATGAACAGTTTGATGAAAGTTATATGTAATTACAGTATGGTAAATTACAATGTACAGAGTATGTACTTAAGAATCAGTATTATGTTGTACTTATGAAAGTGTACAAAGAGGCCGTGCAGATACGGCATATATATATGACATGAATGTGTCAATTATGAAAGTTATGCTATGAACGATAAGTATCTAGTGTGATGCTATAGTACTTTTCCATTATGGTATGACATGTATGATGACTTTATGATGAGATATGTGTGAGATTGATGTGTTAGTATACGATGAGCTAAGTTATGTATGAAAGAAAAGATATTAATGACATGATGATATCTTTTCTTATGATAGAGCATAGAAGATGTTTCGTCCAAGAAGAACCATGCCTCTAAACCCGCCAGAACCAAACCCCGCCGCCGTTGTAGCCGACCTACAACGACAGTTACTAGAATCGCAGCAGGAGACAGCGAGACTTCGAACTCAGGTAGCTCAGATGCAGCAAGGACCCCGGGCTAACGAGGTCCCACCCCAAGCTCCACAGGCACCGCCAGTAGTGCCACCCGTGGTGCCGCCGGCACCAGTGGTGCAACTAGCAGCCCAACCGAAGGTTCAGCCGCCAATCCCTCCGAACGTTAATGTTCCCGTGGCACCTGTCAAAGTACAGCCGAACCTGCCGCCAGTGAGAGAAGATCTACTGTACGAGTGCTTCAGTCGGATGAAGGCGCCAGAGTTCGAGGGCACGGCAGACCCGATAGCCGCAGATAACTGGCTGATTGACATCCAAGTTATATTAGATTTTATAAGGTTATCGGAATAAGAGAAGGTCCTCTGTGCATCCTTCGCCCTCAAGAAGGATGCAAGACACTGGTGGATGATGGTGCAGATGCACCGAGACGTCACGATGATGAACTGGCAGGAGATTGTGACAGAGTTTCGGTCAATGTACTACAACCAGGAGATCCCTGTGTTGGGATCTATAGGTGCCCTAAAGATAGAAAATCAATATTAGGGATTTTCTATAAATATGACATTTTGATATTAATAAGAGGAAATTATTCATGTTTAATAAGTTGTGTCCTATTTACTTTTATTTGTTGATTGTATAATTATTTTGAGCAAACATAAAATACTCCTAGGCTGTTGGTGATATATCAAATTACCATATGTATACGGGGTATGCATAGAAGACGTTGTAATTTGATAACAGTCTAAATAAATAGTCCGCAATCAACGGAATAAGATTTGGGGATCTTATTTATGATAAGATTGTAAAGGTTGTCTACTTCCTTGGAGGGATGGTTTGTCTTGACCATCGGATAGGTTCCGAGTAGAAACTTTAATGTATACCAGTATTGAGGTATGACATTGGACTAGACCTAAAGTGTTAATTGATTCGGTGTAATAATTCCATTTATAAGAATCAATAATATTTTGATTATCATCCTGCATTAATCTTAATCCTGAAATGATTACTTGAGTTCGCATCCATGACTTATGTACTTTGATGCACTAAAGGTGAGTCACTGTTAATTCATGGTCAACATACTTGTGTTTTGGGTGCATGACTTATGGATGTAGAAATCAATATTCATAGATACGGAATCCATAGCTATCTTAATGATAGTAAATGTTATCTACTTAAAGGTATTATTCGGGGATTGAAAGATAGTATAACAAGATCTTGGCCATCGGTTTACTTTGTATTCTCTAGTGGTTTACCAATTGTATGGTTTTACAATTGGTGGTTCTTTCAATGGAGAATAATTGAACTTTAAGTTAAAATGATTGAAAAGGTAAAACGGAAAAAGTCCTTAATTCAATCATGGATAACATATGGGGATTAAGCAAGCGATGAATGAATCATGGAAGAAGCACTACGTGAGAGAGCTTTCGTAATACGGTATGTAAACAGGAGTTCAGCTTCAAACTTTTAGTGGAATAGTTTTGAAGTTGATAATTGATGGATAATTAATCTGGGATTAATTTTTCACAATTATAGGAGTCTCTTTACATATTTCCATCGGGTCCCTCTATTAGCTCATATAGTTCCACGAAGCGTCTCGGGATTTGTTTCTAATGAGATCGGTAAATTGTAAATGGAATTTTGTAATGTCTATTAAGACATGGTACTCTCTAACATGCAATCCAGAAAGGATTGGACATGTGAAATTGTAGACAAATGATTTGTCAACATGTGATTGGTTAATTTGAATTTTGAAAATAAGATTGTGTTTGAATTTTGGAAAACAAAATTTTTCTCTCCTAATTAAAAGTGATGCACATTTTTTTAATTGTATGGAGGGAAGAAAATTTTGTTTCAAAATTATTTAAATATATTCCTAACATTTAATTATTAATTGGTTTAAATAATGGAGATTATTTCATGAATTTTTCTTTCCTAATTAAAGAGGTGCATGGTTTTTGTGAGGAAAGAAAATTTGAAATATTTCATTAATTTAAATTAATTAATATGGATAATGTTTATGGAAAATATTTATTCAAATATGTGAATCCTATTTAAATTCGAAAAGGTTTGAAAGAAGTTTGAATCAAGATAGGATTAGGATCTTTTGACTAGTCTAGATTCTTGATTTAAAATTTGAACCACCAATCAAGATTTCTCTCACTTTGTGGCCGAATTTTAAAGGGGATTTCCTCTTGAAAATTATTTTTATGTTCAATGAATCTAGCCCTAAAGTTGTATGATCTTTTGGTTCAAGATTTATCCGGAAAAATAATTATTAATTATTTTTCAAGTAGGAGATAAATTTTGAAAAGAATTGGAATACTATATCAAGGCTAGGAGTTCTTGAAAAACCAATTTTTGATTTTTTTAAAGGAGAAAAACGTTTTTTAATAATAAAAAAAAATTTGTTTTTCTTCCACATCAAAAATTCGGCTTTCTTGTGAGAGAGAAAAAGAAAGAAAATTCCATTGAATCAAAACTGCGAGGAAGGTTAAACCGAGTGATAATTTTTCATAGGAGGTTAACCGGTTCTTGTTTTGTAGTTTTGAAGAAAGAAGTTGGATCAAATTCTCAACGAGGATCATCAGAATTGAGAAGGAGGGATCTATACTTCGGAAAGTATTACCGGTCGCTTGGATTCATAGAACGTGTGCCCACACACACTCTGAGATGTGGAACTCGAGAATAGTAGAGAAGACACGTTGGTCAAACGCTCTAGCAATTCCGGAATCCAAGAAATAAGGTACGCTTGATCATGAATTAATTTATTGTTACATGCATCATGAGCTTCTTTTCCGGAAACGGCATAAAATTTTTAAAACTTCCGCTGCGCCGTAACTCTGATACCGGATCCGATTTTTCCAACAACTGGTATCAGAGCCAACTCATGGTCATGCATATAACATAAATTATTTGATCAAATAAATTTCTCTCTATGCATTAATGAAATATTTTAGAAAGTTGGCACTCTAGGTTTTATTTTGAGTATGTTAAATATATTATGAATGGATGTATGGATGAATGAATGCTTTATATTATTTTGATAATATATGATGCTTGTTCAATTTTGCCGATCATGATTCCATAGAGGTTAGAATTTGTATCTAGGTTTTTCAAGTGTAATAGATGTGGTCTATTATCATCGCTAGGTTGTTCTTTCAATTCCTAAAATTTTTGTAAGCCGGAAACGGCATAGGAATTTTTTTGTAAAATTCGGGCTACGATGGATTCAAGGAGATTGAAGATGAACGAAGATATGGAATTTTCAAAGGATGTGTTTTTTTTATTTTTGGAATTTTTTAATTAAAAAAACATTTTTTTTTGTATTAAAAAAAATCACAAGAATCTTTTGAAAATTTAAATTCCAATGATATGTGATTTTGATAATTTGGAAATCAAAATTGAAAATTTAAATTTAAATTTAAATTTAATGGATATTATTATGAATCTTAAAATTTTGTGATTTAAATTTGAAATTTGGAAATTTCAAATTTTAAATTGTAAAATTTAATAAACCGGATTTTTAATTTAAATTTTGATCTTTTGTAATTTTGATTAAAATTAAAATCACATATAATCTTTTTTGAAATTTAAATTTAATTTTAAATTTAAAAAGATGTGACATTGGAGAAGGAAGACACATTGAAGAAGGATACACTGCATGGATCTACAAATGAAGGCCGATATATGTTTCGGTTAATTTTTGTAAATTTTGCAATTTTCTTTTCTCTAGGATGGAATCATGATCCACGGCTATTTACATATTTTGCAAACCATGGATGATGACTTGCTAGATGAATATGTTATACTATTTCATGATGTATTGATAACATGCCATATAGACTAGGGAGTGCCACTCAATAAATATTGTTTATGCATGAAAAACAAAAACACTAATTTAAAAGATTAAGTGGGAGAAGGTTTTACACACTAAGTGTCATGACTAGTTTTTCATGTTACTAGTTTTTGTAAAGAATTGAATGTATATAGTACATGCAATTTCATGAAAAAGTTCAGTTCAGAGCTTTAATTTGTGTTATGAGTTTTTATAGCTTAATAAAACTCAAAAATGACTGTTCGAAGAAGCAAATAGCCTTTTTGAACAAAAAGGAATGAACTCTACTCGATTTTAAAAAAGTCAAAATTTTGACCAAAAAGTCAACCGTTGACCCGAAAAGTCAAAGTTTGACCAAAATGGTCAAAATTACGACGGAGGAATTTTAAGATCTGCAGTTTGTAAGAAATACTGCGGGAACTAGTTTTTATGACTGATAAAAACTAAAACCACCTTAGACAAATCAAGCGCGCTATATTAGGTCATGAGGCAGAAAGGATTTGAGAAAATAAGAAAAATATTTTTTTGACCCGATTTTTCCCGACTGTAAGTATAAAAAAATTCAAAACTGTAAAATAGTAATTACAGTATTGGAATTTAAATTTTTAAACTCGACGTTTCAAGATTTTCATTAAACCAGTCAATTAAGGCTTGGATTTATGATAACTTAAAGAAATAATATTTTATTCACATGTGGTGTGGTGGACCAATGCTTGGGTGACATGTGGACATTTCCAACTCACCATGAGTTGTCTTCCACCACCATAAATGGCCGGCCACCTAGCAAGCAACAAGTCCAAAATTTTAAAATTTTTGGGGTCAAAATCCTATTTTTGAAAGTTCTCTTGTTGTCTATAAATAGAGGAGTTCACCTATTCATTTTTAATGTAAAACCAAGCCAAACTCTTGAGAATTTTCTACACAAAACCGTGGGAGAGAGAGAGGAGAGAGTTCAGAAAATTTTCTTCAAGCCAACCTCACCAATTCATCTTCGAGTAGCCTAGGATCAAGGGGGGAGAAAGAAAAAAAAAATTTCTGGCAGCCTCTTGCAGCCCCTTTGCCGTGGGTTTGGTGCAGGGGAAAGAGAGGAAGGAAACCAAATTTTGAAGGGAAAAAGTGAGCAAGAGTGTTCGGGTTAGTGAGCTAGCAAAAAGGGTGAGATTTGAGCAAGTTTGGAGCTTGATTCTTGCTCCAAGCAGCCACGGGTTTAGCTAGCTAGAAAAAAAAAAATTTTCAGAATTGGGGGCAAGCAGCCCTTAGGTGCCGAGCAAGGAGAGGAGAGGCGTTTGGGACCAAAATTTTGATTTTTGGTGCACCAAGTAGGAGCAGCCGAACCATTGGAGTAAGGAGGAGCATAGGGAAATTTGGAACCCTAACCCTAGAAGCCGAAATCCACTCCATTTGAGGTAAAAATTTCAAAATCTTTTTACCAAGTTTCGTTCAAGTTTTTAAGTTAAGATTTATGTGTATTTTGTGCAAAAATTATGTAAGAGCATAAGCTCACAAGTGTGTTTAATTTTCTGCCCTATGCCGTGTGTGTGGTTAGGTTAGTCTTTAGGGTGGTTTTGGTTGAATGCATGCAATTTAATTATGCTATGTGATTGAATTGCTATAATGGCATACTAGGGTTTTGAATTAGGTAATATGTCCCCAATTAGGTCAATTAGAATTATGCATGTGTGTTATGATTTTGTGAACCAAGTGCATGAAAGGTATGTTGTATGCTAAGCTAGAAATTATGCAACCCTAGGTTAGTAAGTTCGGATTTTTGGATTGCATGATCACATGGGTTGCATGGTTAGGTCAAGGGACGTTAGACGCGCTGCATGTATGTTGACTATCTCCCGAAGTGGTCGGTCGAGCTAGAACCCGCGACTTAGGACGTAAAACCAAATGTAAGAACCAAACTGTCCTCTCGGGTTCCCAGTGGACAGTTTTGGTAAAACGTTAATTAGTGGCCTTTAGAGGCCGAATGGGCAAAAATGTAAAACACGAAAGTTGTAGAATAGGGTGTTTCCTAGTGGGCAACGTGGCCAGTTTTCCAAAATAAGGCTCCAACAGCCTTCATTTTCAAGAAAACCCGTAGGTGGTCTGTGAGACATAGATTTTTTATGTTAAACTCGTTTTCAATTTAAAACTGGTATCAATCGGTACGGAATCAGAAATTTTACAAAACACGAAAGTTTTAGAACTCTTCGAGGGCTAGAACTTTTGTGAAGGAAACTTTTTCAAATTCAAATGGGATTTTTAAGTATAAACTGAGATGCCAAAACTGTGCAGAAATCAAGAAATTTCTGTGCAAGATTTTATAGAACCACACTAGGAAAAACGTTTTTCGGACTTAACATACTGTTTCAAGCACGGAAACTGCTCCAAAGGCAGTTTCTGACCCTTAATCATTTTATAAAATTATGGTCCAAGATTTACGAATTTTTATGAAGCGAGTTACCAAGTTTAAGTTTTAAAAGTTAAGTCTTTTTATAAAAAATGAATTTTAAGTTAAAGTTTTTTTTTAAGAAAGTAAATTTTAAGTTAAGATTTTAAAGAAACGTTTAAGACGGAAGATAACCGGGAATTTATACCCGAGTTATCGGGACCTAGTCCCAAAACCCTAAAGTTGACCGAATAGGGATTAACTTTGGTAATCGTAAGGTTGACCTTGAAGTTGATAATTAAAGCCCAAGGGTAGGTGTTGACCTAACCCAATACGTTTGTATATGGGCTAAGTGTATGAAAAAGATATCTCACGTAACCTTTTTAGATCACGAATTATGATCGACAAGACTACTAAGGTAGTCACTCTTTATGTATGCATGGTTTTATTTCTAGGGGGACATATAACCGAAAACCCGCATGAATGTTGGTTAGTTACCAACATATTATGAGATGGATTAGAAATCTTACTCACGTCCTTCAATCGAGCAGGAGGAATCCTACAGTTGGATCTTGAAGAAAAGCAGCCAAGCGACAGACGTATAGACTGTAAGTACAACACCGTCTACAGCATAAGCTACTAGTATATATTACTAGATTTCCATGATGTGTTCTGTGCTATATGTTAGATAACATGTATGCAATATGAAATATGTTAAGTATATGATTATTATGCTAAGATAAGAAATGATAGAATTAGAAAAGTGACAACAGAATGTATGTTCACTAATAATAAGAATAAGTAAGTCATCAAGTGCCGTGTCGTACCACCCGCACTAGGTCGGGTCGGACTGTAGATTGAACTGGAAATGGTTTGGCCACCCCAGACAATCCATAGTCGCGCGCCGGATACGAACACGCAAATTAAGGGCCCATAAGTAGTAAGAATAAGGAAAATAAGAAAGCATAATACGAGTATGTAGGGTTTATGCATGCCATGTGTTATGTTATGTTTATGTTATATTGTTTTTACGGTTTAAGAGTTGTACTTGCTGAGCTTTAGCTCACTGTTTAAGTTTATGCTGTAGGTAAGCAACCAGCTATCTGACGATGATGCAAGATGGAGTAGCGAGCCAAGGCACTGTGAATGAGTGGATAATGGGTATCGCTACGTGTTTTGTGGTTTTATGTAAAATATGAAATGTTTTTTTTATTACAACTGGTAATTAATATACTCGTATGCAAAAACAGTATTATTTTATGTTTATAGTGTTTGTGAGTACTATAAAAAAAAAAAAAAAAATTTCTGCTGTGTTTTCAAACATTGTAAGTAAGTTCTATATTATGAATGTATGTTAATAAGTACGGTAGCAGCCTACGCTAGGTGGGTCGTTACAAGAGTTGGTATCAGAGCGGTTCCCTTGCGACACGAATTCACAGTTGCCTGACATCGCCTCCATCATTGCAAGTAAGTTTAGATTTATTTTCTTATATGTTATATTGTTTTATATGCAATGGTGTTTATGATTAAATTACGTGATATAGACGCGGTATCATGGACCCGATGCAAGTTAAGAGGGATCGGGATGCTGTCGTTGCTTTCTATCGATTGCAGCCTTCATACTTCGATAGCACCAAACGCTCGGTGTCGATTGGGACATGGCTACACGATATGGAGCAGATATTTCGGATATGTCACATTGAGGAGCATTTGCGCGTCACGCTAGCTAGTAGATGCCTAGTCGGCGATTCCAGGATATGGTGGGTCACATTAGGAGAGACACAGCTGCCTAGCCGTACCTGGGCACATTTTCACGCAGCAGTGATGAGCCGATATGGGCCACTTCCAGCACGAGGGGCCGGAGAGCCGATTCGTGATCCTGCTATTTATCGGGACATGCGACATGCTCGCTACCAGAGACTCTCCAAGGACTGGCATACCTATCCAGGGGAGACCATGAGCCACTACTGTTGGAGATTCCAGGAGACGATGCTCCCGTATGTTCCCCAGGATGTAGTAGAGCCCGAGCTAGCGGCGTTGCTACTCCTAAGGAACGGAGTACCGACTCACATCCGCCAGTTTATTCCGACGCCTAACAGCCAGATGACTGTCGGCAGCTTCATTGATGACATATTGGAGGCAGAGACGATCGCCCAGACAGTACCTGCCGCTGATCATGTAGATAAGGCCCAGGCTCCCGACGCTGACAACGACGGACAGGAGGATCCGCAGTATGAGGTAGGGCCCGAGGAGCCAGTACCCGACATGCCTGCCCAAGAGGCAGAAGGCCCGATGGATGCGGAGGACGCCTCAGATGATGACGTCATACCAGTAGATCCACCGGAGCAGGAGGACCCTCCAGTCATCGTCATCTCCAGCGATGACGAGGACGACATGGATGAGGAGCCCGAGCCGGATGACTGGGAGGATGCCGAGGAGGTTCCCATTGATGACCCCGAGGAGATAGCGGACGATGATGCACCTGTACCCATAGTAGTGCTTTCTGATTCAGATACGTCTGCGAGTACCCTTGATGATACTGATTAGATTAGGACCGATTTTGCATATTTCTTTTGTTGGGACTATTATAGTGTATGTTATTCGGATATTAGGTTGTATATATATGTAGGATGAGAAAGTGTTAGACACTTCCATCCGAAGTTCTGGCCGTAAAAAAAATGTAAATATGAACAGTATAATGTATTTTGAAGTATGTAAAGTATGAATTTTTGATATGATGATGTACTTTTGATTATTGTACAAAAAGACCGTGTGATCACGGGATATATGGAAAGTTATGTTATGATGTTACATGTTATGTTAAGTATGTATGAGATGGCATTATGTTATTATGTTATAGTATGACATGTATGCTGATGTGATGGTATGAATGGAATGTATGATAAGTTTATTGACTTATGATAATATCTGTTTCCTATAGTAGGAATATAAGAATGGTACGTACACGGAGAAACGCACCCGCAGATCCGCCCCAGCCGGATCTAGTAACTTTAATGATGAATTTACAACAGCAAATGCTGGAGCAACAACAGGAAATGGCTAGATTCCGGGAACAGTTAGAACGGATGAATCCAGCACCACAAGCCCAAGAAGCTCCACAGCTAGCACAGCCAGTTCCGCCAGTGGTACCTCAGGTACCTAATGTTCAACCAGGGGTGCAACCAGAAGTCCCTCGGTATGCTGAAGTTACGATGGCACCAGCTGCCATACAGGTGAACCCGCCAGCGGTACGTGAAGACCTGATGTATGAACGTTTTAGACGGATGAAGGCGCCCGAGTTTGAGGGGCCTACAGATCCAATGGCCGCGGATAATTGGCTCATTGATATCCAGGTTATCTTGGATTTCATGAGGCTTACAGAACAGGAGAAGGTACTGTGCGCTTCCTTCGCTCTCAAGAAGGACGCTAGACATTGGTGGATGACGATACAAATGCGCCGAGATGTTACGACTATGTCCTGGCGAGACTTTGAGTATGAATTTCGCACAATGTATTACAACCAAAAAGTTCTTGCGGTACAACAGGATGAATTTACGAACTTCAGACAGGGATCTATGACAGTTATGGACGCAATCAGGAGATTCGAGCAACTGGCTCGCTTGTGTCCAAAACTGGTACCTAATGAAGAGGAGAAAGTTCGGTTAATGATGAGGATGTTCCGTACAGACATTGCGAAGCAAGTCAGTGCCGGTAGTAGCCCGCCAGAGACAGTGTCAAACTGTATTAGCCGAGCCGTCAGCAGAATACTGGATTAATCGGGACAAAGAGGCTAGAGCCCAGATTTTTAAGTCCAGAAAGGAAGAAAAGGCTGCTGCTAAGTCGACACAACCTCGTCAGGGTGCGGAAGCAAATACAAAGGGACAAGCAAGCAACTCCGGTCAGAGTCCCAAACAGTTCGGGAAGAACAAACGGAAGGGGAATTTTAACAACCAGGGACAACAGAAAAACTTCCAACAGAAGAAGAACAACCGGGGAAACGATGGCAATAATGTCACTTATCCTACATGCGAGACTTGTGGGAAGAAACACCCAGGAGTCTGCAGGAAAGGATCCAATGCTTGCTACCTTTGTGGTAAAGAGGGACATTTTGCGAAGAATTGCCCTCAGTATAACCAGCAACCGCAGTACTAGAACCAGCAGCCACAGTATCAGAATCGCAACCCCAATCAACGGCAAATACATGCAGTACAAGCTAGGCTTGAGGGACCTGCGATAGTACAAGGCAGACTGGAAGCACCAGAACCCCAAGCCAGGATCTATGCATACACTAAGAGAGATGCAGAAGCCGGAACATCACATGTGGTGACAGGTCAGATTTCTATCACCACTTATGATGTGGTTGCACTATTCGATTCTGGCGCTACGCATTCGTTCATATCCTTGGAATTTGCTCAGAAGTTAGGAGACAGTGTGCATAGGATAGAACAACCCTTCAATGCCTCTTTACCATCTGGTGAAATTTTGTGGTCCAACTTCTAGATCCAAAATGTTCCCATTGTTATCTGTGGCAGAGAAGTCTTTGCAGATCTCATCGCAATCAAACTCCATGATTTTGATGTGATCTTAGGAATGGATTTCTTAGGGAAATACAACGCTAGGATTGATTGCCGAAGACGCCGTATAACGTTCTGCCAAGGGGAGAAGGATGAGTTTAACTTCCACGGGCAACCTCGGAATTCCACTACTAGGTTCGTATCGGCTGTAAGAGCCTGGAAGATGTTAGCTAATGGATGTCAGGGGTATTTAGCTAACATGATGGATAAGAAACAAGAAAAGGAGTTGATGCCAGAAGATGTTCCCATCATCAGGGAATATGTGGACGTGTTTCCAGAAGAATTACCAGGACTGCCGCCAGAACGTGAGATCTCGTTCGAAATCGAGTTGCTACCAGGAGTTGCACCGGTATCGAAGGCACCGTACAGAATGGCACCTGCAGAACTCAGGGAGCTTCAAGTATAGCTACAATAGCTTTTGGATAAGGGATTCATCAAGCAAAGCCACTCTCCGTGGGGAGCACCTGTCTTGTTCGTAAAAAAGAAGGATGGATCGCTACGTATGTGTATTGACTACCGGGAGTTGAACAAGATCACGATCAAGAACAAATATCCTCTTCCAAGGATAGATGATCTTTTCGACCAGCTTAGGGGAGCGACCGTATTTTCGAAGATCGACTTGCGTTCAGGCTATCATCAGCTTCGAATTAAGGAGTCAGACGTTTCCAAGACAGCTTTCAGGACACGATACGGGCACTATGAGTTCCTAATCATGCCCTTTGGACTAACCAATGCGCCAGCTGCTTTCATGGATTTAATGAATCGAGTGTTTAAGGACTTCTTGGACAAGTTCGTAATTGTCTTCATTGATGATATTCTAATATACTCGAGGTCCCAGGAGGAGCATGAGCATCACTTGAGGCTGGTACTGGAAATGTTGAGACAACACCAGCTGTATGCTAAATTCACGAAATGTGAATTTTGGCTAGAAAAAGTTCACTTTTTGGGGCATTTGGTGACAAAAGAAGGAATTTCTGTAGATCCAACCAAGGTGGATGCAGTTAGTTCATGGCCAGCACCCAGAAACGTCACGGAGATCAGGAGTTTTCTTGGACTGGCGGGGTACTACAGAAGATTCGTCGAAGGATTTTCGAAGATCGCAGCACCTCTTACAGCTCTCACTCGAAAGGAGAAGAAATACGAGTGGACTCAGAAGTGTGAAGAGAATTTCCAAGAGCTTAAGAGGAAATTAACAAGCGCACCTGTGCTGATAATTCCTGATGTAGAAGCAGGAAACTTTGTGATTTACAGTGACGCTTCTAAGAATGGATTAGGAGCTGTCTTGACGCAAAATGGGAAGGTAGTAGCATATGCTTCACGACAGTTAAAGAATCACGAGAGGAACTACCCTACTCATTATCTGGAGTTAGCAGCAGTGGTCTTCGCACTCAAGATATGGAGGCACTATCTGTATGGGAATAAATGCGAAATCTACACCGACCATCAGAGCCTCAAGTATATTTTTACTCAAAAGGAGTTAAATATGAGGCAAAGGAGGTGGTTAGAACTCGTAAAGGACTATGATTGTGAAATCCTTTACCACCCTGGAAAGGCGAACAGGGTAGCAGACGCATTGAGTAGGAAGTCAGTAGGCATGCTGATGTCTATTGAGGCACTTCCCAAGCCTCTACAAAAGGATATCGCTGATTTCAATGTAAAAGTGATAACGGGAAGGTTATCTTCGCTTACTCTTAAGTCTGATCTGCTGGACTTCATCAAAGCACATCAAGAAAATGACTCTTCATTGTTGAAAGCTCGATTGTTTAGTGAGAATGGTACGGAATTTAAGACTTCGGATGATGGCATAATCCTTTTTAAGGGGAGAATCTGTGTCCCAGACGTGGAAGACCTGAAGAAACGAATAATGTCAGAGGCACACCAAACGCCATACTCTGTACATCCAGGAGCTTCCAAGATGTACAAGGATCTCAGGGAGATCTACTGGTGGCCGAACATGAAGAATCAGGTGGCAGAATTTGTGTCGAAATGCCTAACTTGTCAAAAAGTTAAGGCTGAACACCGGCATCCGGGAGGAGAATTACAGAAGATAGAACTTCCTGAATGGAAATGGGAGCAGATTACGATGGATTTTGTAGTCGGATTGCCCAGAACTACGAGTGGAAATGACACGATTTGGGTCATTGTCGATCGTTTAACCAAATCGGCTCATTTTGTTGCGATTAAAGCCACCTACTCAGTGGAGAAACTGGCAGAAATCTACGTAGCTCAAATCGTCAAACTACACGGAATTCCAAAATCAATCATTTCAGATCGTGACGGGCACTTAACCTCGCGATTTTGGATGAGTGTTCATGCTGCCATGGGGTCAAGACTGAAGTTTAGTACAGCATTTCACCCTCAAACCGATGGACAGTCAGAGAGAACTATCCAGATCTTAGAAGATATGTTGAGGTCGTGTGTCCTAGATTTCAAGGGAAATTGGGATGAAAAGCTGTCACTGATCGAATTTTCCTACAACAACAGCTATCATGCCTCAATTGGAATGGCTCCATTTGAAGCGTTGTATGGACGAAAGTGTCGATCGCCCATTTATTGGCAAGAAGTCGGACAGAAACAGCTGCAAACTACGGACTTCATCGAAAAGACCTCTGAAGACATTAAGAAGATCAAACAGAGACTCGACGTAGCCTTTAGCCGACAGAAAAGCTATGCGGACAAACGTCGACGACCATTAGAATTTCAAGTTGGTGATGCTGTCTTCATCAAAATTGCTCCTATGAAAGGAGTAATGCGGTTTGGCAAGAAGGGAAAACTCAGTCCACGGTACACGGGACCGTTCGAGATCCTTAAGAGGATTGGAAAAGTTGCGTATAAGCTCGCTTTACCGCCAGAATTAGCTTCCATGCATGACGTTTTTCACGTTTCAATGCTCAAGAAGTATGTTCCAGATCCTTCCCACGTGCTCAGCCAAGAACCAGTGGAGGTTCAGACGGATCTAACCTACGAAGAAAAGCCCGTAAGAATTCTCGACAGGGAAAATAAGGTCTTAAGGAATAGAATTATTCCTATGGTCAAAGTTTTGTGACGAAACCTTAGAGTCGAAGAAGCAACATGGGAGCTAGAGGATGCGATGAAGAAAAACTACCCCGAGTTGTTTTAATTTTCGAGGACGAAAATTTTTAAAGAGGGTAGATTGTGATGACTAGTTTTTCATGTTACTAGTTTTTGTAAAGAATTGAATGTATATAGTACATGCAATTTCATGAAAAAGTTCAGTTCAGAGCTTTAATGTGTGTTATGAGTTTTTATAGCTTAATAAAACTCAAAAATGACTGTTCGAAGAAGCAAATAGCCTTTTTGAACAAAAAGGAATGAAATCTACTCGATTTTAGAGAAGTCAAAATTTTGACCAAAAAGTCAACCGTTGACCCGAAAAGTCAAAATTTGACCAAAATGGTCAAAATTGCGACGGAGGAATTTTAAGATCTGCAGTTTGTAAGAAATACTACGGGAACTAGTTTTTATGACTGATAAAAACTAAAACCACCTTAGACAAATCAAGCGCGCTATATTAGGTCATGAGGCAGAAAGGATTTGAGAAAATAAGAAAAATATTTTTTTGACCCGATTTTTCCCGACTGTAAGTATAAAAAAATCCAAAACTGTAAAATAGTAATTACAGTATTGGAATTTAAATTTTTAAACTCGACGTTTTAAGATTTTCATTAAACTAGTCAATTAAGGCTTGGATTTATGATAACTTAAAGAAATAATATTTTATTCACATGTGGTGTGGTGGACCAATGCTTGGGTGACATGTGGACATTTCCAACTCACCATGAGTTGTCTTCCACCACCATAAATGGCCGGCCACCTAGCAAGCAACAAGTCCAAAATTTTAAAATTTTTGGGGTCAAAATCCTATTTTTGAAAGTTCTTTTGTTGTCTATAAATAGAGGAGTTCACCTATTCATTTTTAATGTAAAACCAAGCCAAACTCTTGAGAATTTTCTGCACAAAACCGTGGGAGAGAGAGAGGAGAGAGTTCAGAAAATTTTCTTCAAGCCAACCTCACCAATTCATCTTCGGGTAGCCTAGGATCAAGGGGGGAGAAAGAAAAAAAAATTTCTGGCAGCCTCTTGCAGCCCCTTTGCCGTGGGTTTGGTGCAGGGGAAAGAGAGGAAAGAAACCAAATTTTGAAGGGAAAAAGTGAGCAAGAGTGTTCGGGTTAGTGAGCTAGCAAAAAGGGTGAGATTTGAGCAAGTTTGGAGCTTAATTCTTGCTCCAAGCAGCCACGGGTTTAGCTAGCTAGAAAAAAAAAACTTTCAGAATTGGGGGCAAGCAGCCCTTAGGTGCCGAGCAGGGAGAGGAGAGGCGTTTGGGACCAAAATTTTGATTTTTGGTGCACCAAGTAGGAGCAGCCGAACCATTGGAGTAAGGAGGAGCATAGGGAAATTTAGAACCCTAACCCTAGAAGCCGAAATCCACTCCATTTGAGGTAAAAATTTCAAAAGCTTTTTACCAAGTTTCGTTCAAGTTTTTAAGTTAAGATTTATGTGTATTTTGTGCAAAAATTATGTAAGAGCATAAGCTCACAAGTGTGTTTAATTTTCTGCCCTATGCCGTGTGTGTGGTTAGGTTAGTCTTTAGGGTGGTTTTGGTTGAATGCATGCAATTTAATTATGCTATGTGATTGAATTGCTAGAATGGCATGCTAGGGTTTTGAATTAGGTAATATGTCCCCAATTAGGTCAATTAGAATTATGCATGTGTGTTATGATTTTGTGAACCAAGTGCATGAAAGGTATGTTGTATGCTAAGCTAGAAATTATGCAACCCTAGGTTAGTAAGTTCGGATTTTTGGATTGCATGATCACATGGGTTGCATGGTTAGGTCAAGGGACGTTAGACACGCTGCATGTATGTTGATTATCTCCCGAAGTGGTCGGTCGAGCTAGAACCCGCGACTTAGGACGTAAAACCAAATGTAAGAACCAAACTGTCCTCTCAGGTTCCCAGTGGACAGTTTTGGTAAAACGTTAATTACCGGCCTTTAGAGGCCGAATGGGCAAAAATGTAAAACATGAAAGTTGTAGAATAGGGTGTTTTCTAGGGGGCATCGCAACCAGTTTTCCAAAATAAGGCTCCAACAGCCTTCATTTTCAAGAAAACCCGTAGGTGGTCTGTGAGACACAGATTTTTTATGTTTAACTCGTTTTCAATTTAAAACTGGTACCAATCGGTACGGAATCAGAAATTTTACAAAACATGAAAGTTTTAGAACTCTTCGAGGGCTAGAACTTTCGTGAAGGAAACTTTTTCAAATTCAAATGGGATTTTTAAGTATAAACTGAAATGCCAAAACTGTGCAGAAATCAAGAAATTTCTGTGCAAGATTTTATAGAACCACACTAGGAAAAACGTTTTTCGGACTTAACATACTGTTTCAAGCACGGAAACTGCTCCAAAGGCAGTTTCCGACCCTTAATCATTTTATAAAATTATGGTCCAAGATTTACGAATTTTTATGAAGCGAGTTACCAAGTTTAAGTTTTAAAAGTTAAGTCTTTTTATAAAAATTGAATTTTAAGTTAAAGTTTTTTTTAAAGAAAGTAAATTTTAAGTTAAGATTTTAAAGAAACGTTTAAGACGGAAGATAACCGGGAATTTATACCCGAGTTATCTGGGACCTAGTCCCAAAACCCTAAAGTTGACCGAATAGGGTTTAACTTTGGTAATCGTAAGGTTGACCTTGAAGTTGATAATTAAAGCCCAAGCGTAGGTGTTGACCTAACCCAATACATTTGTATATGGGCTAAGTGTATGAAAAAGATATCTCACGTAACCTTTTTAGGTCACGAATTATGATCGACAAGACTACTAAGGTAGTCACTCTTTATGTATGCATGGTTTTATTTCTAGGGGGACATATAACCGAAAACCCGCATGAATGTTGGTTAGTTACCAACATATTATGAGATGGATTAGAAATCTTACTCACGTCCTTCAATCGAGCAGGAGGAATCCTACAGTTGGATCTTGAAGAAAAGCAGCCAAGCGACAGACGTATAGACTGTAAGTACAACACCGTCTACAGCATAAGCTACTAGTATATATTACTAGATTTCCATGATGTGTTCTGTGCTATATGTTAGATAACATGTATGCAATATGAAATATGTTAAGTATATGATTATTATGCTAAGATAAGAAATGATAGAATTAGAAAAGTGACAACAGAATGTATGTTCACTAATAATAAGAATAAGTAAGTCATCAAGTGCCGTGTCGTACCACCCGCACTAGGTCGGGTCGGACTGTAGATTGAACTGGAAATGGTTTGGCCGCCCCAGACAATCCATAGTCGCGCGCCGGATACGAACACGCAAATTAAGGGCCCATAAGTAGTAAGAATAAGGAAAATAAGAAAGCATAATACGAGTATGTAGGGTTTATGCATGCCATGTGTTATGTTATGTTTATGTTATATTGTTTTTACGGTTTAAGAGTTGTACTTGCTGAGCTTTAGCTCACTGTTTAAGTTTATGCTGTAGGTAAGCAACCAGCTATCTGACAATGATGCAAGATGGAGTAGCGAGCCAAGGCACTGTGAATGAGTGGATAATGGGTATCGCTACGTGTTTTGTGGTTTTATGTAAAATATGAAATGTTTTTTTTATTACAACTGGTAATTAATATACTCGTACGCAAAAACAGTATTATTTTATGTTTATAGTGTTTGTGAGTACTATAAAAAAAAAAAAAAATTTCCGCTGTATTTTCAAACATTGTAAGTAAGTTCTATATTATGAATGTATGTTAATAAGTACGGTAGCGGCCTACGCTAGGTGGGTCGTTACACTAAGACCTACGGCCTCCATAGTTGGTCCAATAGTTACGCATGGTAGTGCCTACTACTCGGTTTCGATCCGGAAATTCCCTTCGGATAGGTATCTTACCTAGAGCGCACATTGATTTGGATTTCCGAAACGATAACAATTTTGGGCATATTTTATGTTTAGACCATCCCTCGGTGGCAAATGTAAAATATGGATTCAAAATTGGAAACGATGGTTACACACTCATACTACTTTATTTATTAACCCTCCCTCGAGGCTCTGTTATATAAAGTAGTGGCCAAATAAACGATAGTTAATATATATTTAATGGAGTTTGTTCCATGGATGAATATGTATTAATCAAAAGGGATCCGTGTTCTTGGCTGGTTATTCTATGACTACCCCTCGGTAGCTTAGAAAGCGGTAGCTAGGAATTATCGTTGTAAGGTATGTGTTTTAAGGGTTTTACACATGAACATTTAGATTGCATATAGATCTTTTTGTTTCATTACAAAATCATATTTTATAAACTGATAGGATGTTTGCTCGAACTTATTACATGTTTACTTATTATAGATCAAAATGTCGAGCCATTTATCTGTGATACTTACGCAAAACAAATTAATTGACAAGAATTTTAATGATTGGAAAAGGAACTTGTTAATCGTCCTAAACTTTGAGAAACACAGTTTTGTCCTAACCCAACCTCGACTACCTACGCCTGCGATCGATACTCCTGATAGGGATTTTGTAGCGCTTGAGCGCTGGGATAATTCCAACCTTAGTGCCATGTGCTATATTCGGGCGAGCATGTCTAACGTGCTCCAGAAACAACATGAGGAACATCAAACTGCTAGACAGATCATGGATAACCTAGAGGAAATGTTTAGTGAACAAGCTATCCAGGCTAAGACTGATGCTATCAAAGGTCTCATGAACTGCAGGCAGAAGGTTGGAACTCCCATCAAGGAGCACATGATGACAGTCATGGCTTATTTGTCTGAAGCTCAGGCAAATGGGGCTGAGATCGATGCTGTAACTCAACTGGTTATGGTTTTTCAAACCTTATCCAAGGATTTCGATTTGTTTCAGGCATCCTACAACCTTAACCGGAAGGAGATGTCTTTAACGGAATTGATGAAGGAGTTGCAAGCCTTTGAGAACATTTTTAAGGGTTCTGGATCTAAGGCTGAGGCAAATTTGGCTGAACCTAGTTCGTCTGTTCCTAATCCCAAAAGGAAGAAGGAAAAAGGGAAGAACAAGGGGAATAAACCTGCGGTGAATGCGCCTACTTCTAAGAAGTCTACCAAGACTAAGAAGCGAAAGGTGGACCCCAAAAAGGTTAAGTACTTTCACTGTGGGAAGAAAGGACATTTCAAGAAGGATTGCCGAGATTTCCTGGCTTTGCAAAAGCAGAAAGGTAATTTCAATGTCCTATATCTTGAGGGTTGTTTAGTGGAAGAATCTAAAGACAATTGGGTTATAGATTCTGGAGCTATTAACCATGTTAGTATTTCTCTACAGGGGTTTAAGATAACGAGAAATCTGAATGAGGAGGACTTCACGTTAAGAACCGGTGATGGGATGTTGGTGCGAGCTGAAGCAGTGGGAGAAGTGCATCTTTATTTTGATGAATTTAGGTTTATTGTTTTGAGACATTGTTTTTATGTTCCTAGTTTTAAGAGGAACCTAATTTCGGTAGCTTGTTTAATTAAAGATTCTTATTCAGTTTCTTTTAATAATAAAGTTGTTATTAGGAAAAACAATTCTCTTATCTGTAATGGATGGATGCATGGAAATCTTTATTTTATCAAACCTAAGATGCATTCACTGCTTGATACAGAATTGGAAAAGAACTCTAAAAGACACAAGTCTTCTCACTCTAACAAATCTTATCTTTGGTATTTACGACTTGGTCACATAAGCCTTAACAGAATTCAAAGGATGGTAAAAGATGAATGCCTCGACTTGTACGAGGTTGAACCTTAGCCACAATGCGAATCCTGTTTGGAGGGCAAGATGACTAAACGGCACTTTGCTGCCAAGTATGGTCATGCGGAGAAACTTTTAGAACTATGCATACAGATGTTTGTGGTCCCATGAACATAGAAACACGTGGTGGGTATGAGTATTATATCACTTTTATTGATGATTACTCAAGGTATGGATATGTCTATTTGATGACCCGTAAAAGCGAAGCCTTTGACAAGTTTAACGAGTTTCGGGCTGAAGCGGAGAAACAATTAGGCAAGTCTATTAAGACACTTCGATCGGATCAAGGTGGGGCATACCTATCGGATGAGTTCTTAGGATATTTGATAGAGAATGGGATACAATCCCAGTTGACTGCACCTGGTACTCCTCAACAGAATGGTGTAGCTGAGAGAAGGAATAGGACCCTATTGGATATGGTCCGGTCTATGATGAGTTATTCCACTTTACCTTTATCATTTTGGGGGCATGCCATACAAACTGCATGCTATCTTTTGAATAACGTTCCCTCCAAATCGGTTCCTAAAACTCCTTATGAGTTATGGACGAGTAGGAAACCTAATTTGAATCATATTCGAATTTGGGGTTGTCCAGCACACGTCCTGGATAAGGAAGCGAAGAAATTGGAGTCACGATCAGAAGTGTGCTTGTTTGTTGGCTATCCAAAAGGGACAAAAGGTGGTCTGTTCTATAATCCAAAGCAAAATAAAGTTTTTGTTTCAACACATGCAACATTCCTTGAGGAAAGTTACATGGAAGACTTTAAACCTCGTAGCAAAGTAGTGCTTGAGAAGATGACTTCGGGTTTGGATGTTCCTAAAGTCAAAGAAAACCCTGAGGAAAAATCACTAAAGAACCAACAACCACAGGAGCTTCGTCGTAGTGGGAGGATTATCAGGGAACCTGAAAGGTACATGTTCAGTGGTGAAGTTTATGAAGCAGAATCCATAGAACATATTGATGATCCGGCTACGTACAAGGAAGCTATGGAGGATGTTGATTCTAGTCTTTGGCAAAATGCTATGAACACCGAGATGGAATCTATGGATTCCAACGGGGTCTGGAAACTTGTAGACTTACCCCAAGGCATAAAACCGATTGGGTGTAAGTGGGTATACAAGAGGAAGAGAGGTGTGGATGGGAAAGTGGAAACTTTCAAGGCAAGACTTGTAGCGAAAGGCTATACGCAAAAAGAAGGAATCGACTATGAAGAAACCTTCTCGCCTGTAGCAATGCTTAAGTCAATCCGCATTCTTTTATCCATTACGGCTGCTCTTGATTATGAGATCTGGCAAATGGATGTCAAGACAGCTTTCTTGAATGGCTCTCTTGAGGAAGATATCTATATGATACAACCAGACGGGTTCAAGGCAAAAGGCCAAGAAGACAAAGTATGCAAGTTGCTTAAATCCATTTATGGATTAAAGCAAGCATCTCGTTCTTGGAATATTAGGTTTGATCAAGCGATCAAAACTTATGGATTCGAACAAAACATTGATGAACCATGTGTTTATAAATGTATCAAGAACGAAAAAGTGGTGTTCCTTGTACTCTATGTGGATGATATATTGCTTATTGGAAACGATGTGGCAATACTATCATCTGTCAAAGTTTGGTTAGCCAAATAGTTTGACATGAAGGACTTAGGAGAAGCTAGTTATGTTCTTGGTATTCAACTCTTTAGAGATAGAAAGAACAAAACGATAGCACTCTCCCAAGCTTTATACATTGATAAAGTACTTGAGAGGTTTTCTATGAAGGATTCCAAGAAAGGTGCTCAACCTTTCAGGATTGGAATCAAACTTTCTAAAGATGACTGTCCCAAGACATCGGAAGAAAGGGAGCATATGAAAAATGTACCTTATGCATCAGCGATAGGTAGTCTTATGTATGCTATGTTATACACTAGGCCTGACATTTGTTTTGCGGTTGGAATGGAAAGTCGATATCAGTCGAATCTGGGACCGAACCATTAGGCTGCGGTCAAGCATATACTCAAGTATCTACGGAGAACGAGGGATTATATGCTAGTGTATTCCGGTCGTTCCTATAGGATATACAGATTCTGATTTTCAATCAAATCAGGATTCAAGGAAATCGACTTCAGGATCTGTCTTCACCCTTGGAGGTGGTGCCGTTGTGTGGAGGAGTGTTAAGCAATCTTGTATTGCTGACTCGACCATGGAAGCCAAGTATGTGGCAGCCAGTGAGGCATCAAAGGAAGCGGTTTGGCTCCGCAGGTTCCTTAGTGACCTTGAGGTCGTTCCTGGTATGGATAAAGCTATGGTGCTCTACTGTGACAACAGTGCAGCAGTAGCTAATACCAAGGATCCTAGGCATCATAAGAGGAGTAAGCACATTGACCGAAAATATCACATTATCAGAGGCTTTGTTGATAGTGGAAATGTGACGGTTTACAAAATCGCATCGGAGGACAATCTTGCTAACCCGTTCACGAAGTCTTTGGTGGCCAGAAGATTCGATGAACACGTTGAAGGCATAGGGATGCGTAATATGTCACATTTACTCGCTTAGGGCAAGTGGGAGATTGTTGGGATCTATAGGTGCCCTAAGGATAGAAAATCAATATTAGGGATTTTCTGTAAATATGACATTTTGATATTAATAAGAGGAAATTATTCATGCTTAATAAGTTGTGTCCTATTTACTTTCATTTGTTGATTGTATAATTATTTTGAGCAAACATAAAATACTCCTAGGCTGTTGGTAATATATCGAATTACCATATGTATACGGGGTATACATAGAAGACGTGGTAATTTGATAACAGTCTAAATAAATAGTCCGCAATCAACGGAATAAGATTTGGGGATCTTATTCATGATAAGATTGTAAAGGTTGTCTACTTCCTTGGAGGGATGGTTTGTCTTGACCATCGGATAGGTTCCGAATAGAAACTTTAATGTATACCAGTATTGAGGTATGACATTGGACTGGACCTAAAGTGTTAATTGATTCGGTTTAATAATTCCGTTTATAAGAATCAATGATACTTTGATTATCATCCTGCATTAATCTTAATCCTGAAATGATTACTTGAGTTCGCATCCATGACTTATGTACTTTGATGCACTAAAGGTGAGACACTGTTAATTCATGGTCAACATACTTGTGTTTTGGGTGCATGACTTATGGATGGAGAAATCAAGATTCATAGATACGGAATCCATAGCTATCTTAATGATAGTAAATGTTATCTACTTAAAGGTATTATTCGAGGATTGAAAGATAATATAACAAGATCTTGGCCATCGGTTTACTTTGTGTTCGCTGGTGGTTTACCAATTGTATGGTTTTACAATTGGTGGTTCTTTCAATGGAGAATAATTAAACTTTAAGTTAAAATGATTGAAAAGGTAAAACGGAAAAAGTCCTTAATTCAATCATAGATAACATATGGGGATTAAGCAAGCGATGAATAAATCATGGAAGAAGCACTACGTGAGAGAGCTTTCGTAATACGGTATGTAAACAGGAGTTCAGCTTCAAACTTTTAGTGGAATAGTTTTGAAGTTGATAATTGATGGATAATTAATCTGGGATTAATTTTTCACAATTATAGGAGTCTCTTTACATATTTCCATCGGGTCCCTCTATTAGCTCATATAGTTCCACGAAGCGTCTCGGGATTTGTTCCTAATGAGATCGGTAAATTGTAAATGGAATTTTGTAATGTCTATTAAGACATGGTACTCTCTAACATGCAATCCAGAAAGGATTGGACATGTGAAATTGTAGACAAATGATTTGTCAACATGTGATTGGTTAATTTGAATTTTGAAAATAAGATTGTGTTTGAATTTTGGAAAACAAAATTTTTCCCTCCTAATTAAAAGTGATGCACGTTTTTTTAATTGTATGGAGGGAAGAAAATTTTGTTTAAAAATTATTTAAATATATTCCTAACATTTAATTATTAATTGGTTTAAATAATGGAGATTATTTCATGAATTTTTCTTTCCTAATTAAAGAGGTGCATGGTTTTTGTGAGGAAAGAAAATTTGAAATATTTCATTAATTTAAATTAATGAATATGGATAATGTTTATGGAAAATATTTATTCAAATATGTGAATCCTATTTAAATTCGAAAAGGTTTGAAAGAAGTTTGAATCAAGATAGGATTAGGATCTTTTGACTAGTCTAGATTCTTGATTTAAAATTTGAACCACCAATCAAGATTTCTCTCACTTTGTGGCCGAATTTTAAAGGGGATTTCCTCTTGAAAATTATTTTTGTGTTCAATGAATCTAGCCCTAAAGTTGTATGATCTTTTGGTTCAAGATTTATCCGGAAAAATAATTATTAATTATTTTTCAAGTAGGAGATAAATTTTGAAAAGAATTGGAATACTATATAAAGGCTAGGAGTTCTTGAAAAACCAATTTTTGATTTTTTTAAAGGAGAAAAACGTTTTTTAATAATAAAAAAAAATTTGTTTTTCTTCCACATCAAAAATTCGGCTTTCTTGTGAGAGAGAAAAAGAAAGAAAATTCCATTGAATCAAAACTGCGAGGAAGGTTAAACCGAGTGATAATTTTTCATAGGAGGTTAACCGGTTCTTGTTTTGTAGTTTTGAAGAAAGAAGTTGGATTAAATTCTCAACGAGGATCATCGGAATTGAGAAGGAGGGATCTAGACTTCGGAAAGTATTACCGGTCGCTTGGATTCATAGAACGTGTGCCCACACACGCTCTGAGACGTGGAACTCGAGAATAGTAGAGAAGACACGTTGGTCAAACGCTTTAGCAATTCCGGAATCCAAGAAATAAGGTACGCTTGATCATGAATTAATTTATTGTTATATGCATCATGAGCTTCTTTTCCGGAAACGGCATAAAATTTTTAAAACTTCCGCTGCGCCGTAACTCTGATATCGGATCCGATTTTTCCAACACCCTGCAGTCTAGCAGGATGAGTTTACGAACTTCCGACAAGGATCGATGACGGTTATGGAGGCAGTGAAGAAGTTTGAACAGCTGGCTCGGCTATGTCCAGACTTAGTACTGAGCGAAAAAGAGAAGGTCTGGAGGCTGATGAAGATGTTTTGGACCAACATCGCCAAACAAGTGAGTGCCGATAGCAGCCCGCCTACCTTGATGTCTGACTGCATCAGTCGGGCAATAAGGGCGGAATACTGGATCAACCAGGACAAGGAGGCAAGAGCCCAGATTTTCAAAGCCAAGAAAGAAGAGAAAGCGGCAGCAAAGCCTGCACAGCCCCGACAAGGCTCGGAGAATTTACAGAAAGGCCAATCAAGTAACCCTGCACAAAGTTCCAAACAGTTTAGGCGGAACAAGAGGAAGGGAAACTTCTCGGGACAGGGCCAGCAGAAGAATTTCCCGCAGAAGAAGAATAACCGGGGAAATGAGGGAAACAACGCCAGTTATCCCCCATGTGCGAAGTGTGGACGGAAACACCCCGGAGTGTGCCGGATGGGTTCGAGTGCCTGCTATGTGTACGGCAAAGAAGGGCACTATGTTAGAGACTGTCCTCAGAACACTCAGAATCAGAACCAGCCATACCCCACCCGGAATGCAAACAACTGCCAGCTACATGCTGTCCAGGCAAGACTGGAAGGACCTTTGATCAATCAAGGCAGGTTGGAAGCTCCTGAGCCGCAAGCTAGGATTTATGCCTATACCAGAGGAGATGCAGAAGCCGGAACGTCACACGTGGTGACAGGTCAGATCTCTATCTCCACTCTTAATGCAATTACGCTGTTTGATTCTGGAGCCACCCATTCGTTTATATCGTTGGAGTTCGCCCAGAAATTAGGAAGAGGTGTGGATAGATTAGAGCAACCCCTGGAAACTTCTTTGCCATCTGGTGAGATTTTGTGGTCCGATTTTTGGATTCGAAATGCTCTCATAGTTATTTGCGGCAGGGAATTATCCGTAGATCTCATCGCAATCAAGCTTCATGATTTCGATGTGATCTTGGGGATGGACTTTTTGGGGAAATACAACGCAACGATTGATTGCCGAAAGCACTGCGTGACGTTCAACCCCTACGGTGAAGAAGAGTTCAGTTTTTGCGGACGACGCCGAAGTTCAACCGCCAGATTCGTTTCAGCCATGAAAGCCGGGAAGATGTTAGCTAATGGTTGCCAAGGGTATTTAGCTAACATAGTAGATAAGGAGCGAGAAGCGGAGTTAGAACCGGAAGATGTCCACATTGTGAGGGAATATGTGGATGTATTTCCGAAGGACTTACCCGGACTTCCACCAGAGAGGGAGATTTTGTTCGAGATTGAGTTGCTGCCAGGAGTTGCACCCATCTCCAAAGCGCCATACCGTATGGCACCCGCCGAGCTAAGAGAGCTCCAAGTACAATTACAAGAACTGTTCAACAAGGGATTTATCCGACAGAGCCACTATCCGTGGGGAGTGCCTGTTTTATTCGTAAAGAAGAAAGATGGGTCGCTACGGATGTGTATCGACTATCGCGAGCTGAATAAGATTACGATCAAGAACAAGTACCCTCTTCCAAGGATTAATGATCTGTTTGATCAACTCAGAGGAGCAGTTGTGTTTTCAAAGATAGACCTGCGCTCAGGGTACCATCAACTCAGAATTAAGGAGGCGGATATCTCCAGGACGGCGTTCCGAACGCGCTACGGGCACTACGAATTTTTAGTGATGCCGTTTGGACTAACCAATGCCCCAGCTGCTTTCATGGACCTCATGAACAGAGTATTCAGGGACTATTTGGATAAGTTCGTTATCGTCTTCATTGACAATATACTAATTTATTCAAGGTCCAAAGAGGAACATGGACAGCATTTAAGATTGGCAATGGAAACGTTGAAGCAGAATCAGCTTTACGCCAAGTTCACGAAATGTGAATTCTGGCTAGAGAAGGTGCATTTCTTAGGGCATGTGGTATCGAAGAAAGGAATTTCAGTGGACCCAGCAAAGGTAAAAGCAGTTAGTTCGTAGTCAGCACTCAAGAATGTTACGGAGATACGAAGTTTTCTTGGCCTGGCTGGATACTATCGACGATTTGTCGAAGGATTCTCCAAGATCGCTGCACCACTAGCAGCTCTCACTAGGAAGGACAAGAAGTTTGAATGGACTCAGAAGTGTGAGGAGAACTTCCAAGAGCTCAAGAGAAAACTAACAAGCGCACCTGTGTTGATAATTCCTGACATTGATGCCGGAAACTTCGTGATCTACAGTGATGCTTCTAAAAATGGAGTTGGAGCAGTCCTGATGCAAAATGGAAAAGTAGTGGCCTATGCATCACGACAACTGAAAAATCACGAGAGGAATTATCCTACTCATGATTTGGAGCTAGCAGCAGTGGTTTTCGCGCTCAAGATATGGATGCACTATTTGTACGGAAACAAATGTGCAATCTACACAGACTATCAGAGCCTCAAGTATATTTTCACTCAAAAGAAGCTAAATATGAGGCAACGTAGATGGCTGGAGCTCGTAAAGGACTACGATTGTGAGATCCTTTACCACCCAGGTAAGGCAAACCGGGTGGTAGATGCTCTAAGTAGGAAATCGGTAGGCATGCTGATGTCTATCGAAGTACTTCCTAAGCCTCTACAAAGGGAAATTTCTGAGTTTAACTTGAAAATATTGACCGGAAGATTGTCTGCACTGACTCTTCAGCCCGATCTGCTGGATTCCATCAAGAAGCACTAAGAAAAAGATCCCTTCCTGCTGAAAAAGCAACTTTTTGGCACAAAAGATAAGGAATTTAGGACTTCTGCTGATGGCGTAGTCTACTTCAAGGAGAGAATCTACGTGCCTAATGTGGAAACCTTGAGGGATCAGGTGATGTCAGAAGCCCACGAGACGCCATATTCGGTACATCCGAGAGCGACCAAGATGTACAAGGACCTCCGAGAGAATTATTAGTGGCCAAATATGAAGAACGAAGTGGCGAATTTTGTGTCGAAGTGCCTAACTTGCCAGAAAGTTAAGGCCGAACACCGACATCCTGTAGGAGATTTGCAGAAAATCAAGCTCCCAGAGTGGAAATGGGAGCAAACTACTATGGATTTCGTAGTAGGACTACCCAGAACTTCAGGTGGAAACGACACGATTTGGGTCATTGTGGACAGATTGACCAAATCAGCCCATTTTATTGCAATAAAAGCCACATTTTCAGTAGAAACGTTGGCAGAAATCTACGTGGCACAGATCGTCAGACTGCATGGAGTGCCAAAATCTATCATCTCAGATCGCGATGGACGCTTCACGTCCCGATTCTGGATGAGTGTTAATGCTGCTATGGGGTCGAAGTTGAAGTTCAGTACAGCATTTCAACCCCAAACCGATAGCCAATCGGAGAGAACCATCCAGACGTTGGAAGACATGCTTAGGTCATGTGTCCTAGATTTCGGTGAAAATTGGGATCAGAAGTTGCCATTGATCGAATTTTCGTACAATAACAGTTACCACGCTTCGATTAGAATGGCTCCGTTTGAAGCACTATACGGGAGAAAATGTCGATCACCGATCCATTGGCAAGAAGTTAGGCAGAAACAACTGCAAACCACCGACTTCATCCAAAAGACCTCTGAAGATGTCAAGAAGATCAAGTAGAGGCCTGACATAGCTTTCAGCCGCCAGAAAAGTTATGCCGATAAATGTCAAAGACCGCTGGAGTTCCAAGTGGGAGATGCAATGTTTATCAAGATTGCTCCTATGAAAGGAGTAATGCGTTTCGGAAAGAAAGGAAAGCTTAGCCCAAGGTATAACAGACCGTTCGAAATTCTCGAAAGGGTTGGCAAAGTAGCCTATAAGCTTGCCCTACCACCAGAGCTAGCGTTGATGCACAACGTCTTCCACGTGTCGATGCTAAAGAAGTATGTACCAAATCCTTCCCATATCCTTAGTCAGGAACCGGTTGAAGTCCAAACAGATCTAACGTACGAGGAGAAGCCCGTTCGAATATTGGATAGGGAAGAGAAGGTTTTAAGGAATAAGACAATTCCTCTAGTTAAAGTTTTGTGGCGAAACCACAAGGTTGAAGAAGCAACCTGAGAGTTAGAAGAAGAAATGAGGAAAAACTACCCCGAGTTATTCTAATTTTCGAGGACGAAAATTTTTAAGGGGGGTAGATTGTAATATTAGAATTTTCAGTATACATTTTCCTTTTAAAGGAATTATTTTCACCTTATTAAAATATTTGTGAAAAAGCTCGGTTTAGGGCTTTTGAAAGATTTTGTGAATTTTAATGGGTCGAGAAGACTCAAAATTGATTTCTAAGTTCGAAAACGGACCTTTCAAGTCAAAAATGCTGAAACAGTGCAAGATTTCACGAAAGTCAACTTTGACCGAAAAACTCAAAGTTTGACTGGTAAAAAGTCAAATGGTTGACTTTACGAGATTTTTAAAGTACAGTGCGGACGGAGTTCCGAGAATAATGTTTTGTGAACTAGATAGCAAGAATAAGCCTTAAAACGTCCCTAGGAAATCAAGCACACCAAGTTAAGATTTAAGGGCAAAAAGGGGTTCGGAAAAATTAAGGAAAATATTTTTCGATCCAAAATTCACACGGATAAATTTTGTACTTCGGTACGATATAAAAATATTATGTTTTGGTGAACCACAATATTAGAATTATCTGTGTAGCACAAAGAAAAGAAAAAAAAAAAGAGTTTTGGAGAACAAAAAAAAAATGGCCAAACAAGGCCTAGCAAGGGAGGACACTTTGCCCATACCTCATGACCTCACCACCCACTAACTCAAGCTTGCACTATGTGGAGCCTTCTCCTCCACCCAAAACTTCGGCAACCCAAGGGAAAAGAAAAAAAAAAATTGGGGCCAAAACCTCTCCATTGTCTATAAATACCCCCACATTCTTCCTATTCCTTTTATTGAGAAATTGCAGCCAAACTCTAGCAAAATTTCTCTAGAAAATCCGGCAGCCAAGAGGGAGAGAAGGAGAGGAGAGATCCAAAAATTTTCTTGGGGTTTTTACTTCTTGGGTGTTCGGTTTTGCAAGGGTGAAAGCAAGGAAAGTTTGAGAAATTTTCTTGTGGGTTTCTAGGGTTGTGGCCGAATAGGTGAAGGAGAGTTAGAGTGTGTGAAACTTGAAATTTTTTTTGGGGCTTTTGCTCTTGGAGTGTTCGGCTTGGAGGAGCAAGCAAGAGCCAACCAAATTTTGGTGCCCATCTCCCTAGTGGCCATGGGTCTTGGTGAGCAAGGAGGAGGAGGAGAATTTGTGACCAAACTTTAGCTTTGGTCTAGGTAATTTCTAAAACCCTAAACCTCTACTTTTAAGCTTAATTTCAAGTTTAATTTGAGGTTCGATTGGGTTGTAAGGAGTTAAGTCCATTTTCAATTTTGTGCCCTAATCTTGGTGTATGCTTGGTTTGCTAGATCTAGGGTTTGTATGACTTTAAATCTTGCTTGATTTATGTTTGATTGATGATTGATTTTCATGCTAGAAAACTTAGGTTGTATGTCCCCCAATGTGTGGCCGAAATCTGCCTAGGCAGCCCCCCTTGATGCATGTTAGTTAGGGTTGGATTTGTGATGCTTGTATGTGATGGAATGCAAAAAATTAGAACTCAAGCAACCCTAGGTTTATGATTTTTATTTTGGGTTGCATGGACTGTATAAAACGGCTTATGGGTTTTAATGGGACGTTAGAAAACACTGTGTGCTTGAATCATAAGCTCCCGAAGTGGTCGGTCGAGATAGATTCGAGAAATAGGGCGTAAACCGGACGTAAACCCAAAACTGCTAAATTCGGATTCGAATCTGGCCAGTTTCGGAAAAGTGAAATTTTAAGGCCTCTAGAGGCTGAATGGAGTAAAACTCGAAACACGAAAGTTTCTCAGATCGATTTTTCCTAGAGGACAACATGGACAGAATATCCAAATGAGGCTCCAACGGCCTTCGTTTTTAGCAAAACCGTGGCTGATCCCCAGACCCAGTTTTCACCCAGTTTTTCAGGGTCAGCTAGTTTCAAACGAAAACTGGTACTAATACAAGTAGAATTAGATTCTTCGCAAAACACAAAAGTTTTAGCATTTTCGAGAGCTACAACTTTTGTGAAGACAAGTTTTTCAGATTCCCAACGGATTTTTAAACTGTGTGCGTTTTATGAAGGGTGCGCAGGGAATCCGAAAATTCCTGTACCTTAGTTTTTACAAATATTTTCCAAAAACTGTAAAGTGCTTTTAAAACGTCTTTTTAACTACGAAAACTGTTTCAAAGGCAGTTTTCAACTTTAAACGACATTTACAAAGAGTTATCCAAGGATCGAAATTTTATAAAGAGTTTTAAGGATTTTTAAGTAAAATCTTTTAAAAGTGCAAAAGATTAAGGAAAATGCTAAGATAAGATAAGAAAATGGAGTTTTGAGATAAGAGATGGATTTTAAGATAAAAAAAATGGTAATCAAGCCGATTACGAGCCGTAACCGGGAATAGGATCCGAGTTACTAGGCTTAGCCCCAAAAAGCCCAGAATTGACAAGGGTTGACCAGTAGTTGACCAAATGTTAACTTTGGTTGACCCAACAAGTAGTAGAAGGTAACCTTAAGGGTTATCCAACGTAACCCTAAGGGCTACCCATAATTCAGAAATGGGCCAAGAAAAGTGGGTTAAGGAAATTAACCCAAAAATCTATGATGAAATAGTAAAGCCCAAAGTTTTGAGGAAAGCCCCACAGTAAATCAAGATCTAGACCAAGAGGTTATCCAACGTAGCCTCTTGAAGGGATAATCAAGTTTAACTTATTCCCAAATAGTAAAATGCCAAATTGGACAAGTCAGATTTCAGTAGAGGACATACAACTAGGTTTTGGTAGGTATGTTGGTTAGGATACCAACATTCTACAACAAGAAGCAGAATCTCACCTATGTCCTTTCTCAAGCAAGAGAGGGCTTGTACCTGTACTCTAAGGCAGGACAGTAACAGTGAAGATTTAGCAGGAAAAGAGGTAAGTACAACTCCGCCTACAGCATAGGCTTTAGTTGATGCTTACCCAAGTAAAGTTAGATGCATGCTAAGGGTGTATGTTATATTATGCTATGTGCTGTCATGAGATGTGCAAATTTCCATGCTATATGTGTTGGTATGCAATGTTAAATGTTGATCAATAGAAAGCATGTTAAGCATGATGTGAATCCTAGTATGAATTAGGATTGTGAGACAACACGATGCATGTTCACTAATTCCTATGAGACTAATGAACTCAAGATTGAGTTAAAGCAAAAAGAAAAGAAAAAAAAGAAGGCAAGCGAACTTGCCGGTGTAGTACCACCCGTCTGAGGTCGGGTAGGACTATGGTTTGAGTTGGAATGGGCTGGCTGCCCCAACCACTCCATAGTTGCGCGCCGAGTACGAACACCAAGGTAAGGGCCCTAAGAGAAAGATAAGCTAGATAAGCAAAGAAAAGTAAAAATGAGCATAACTGGACCATGCATGTGATAGGCATTGCTAGGTTATGCTATTATGAATGATGTTATGAATTGTTATGTATGTTAAGATCGAGTTGTATACGATATGTTTATATGTATGTCGCGGACGAGACAGTTGTACTTGCTGAGCGAAAGCTCACTGTCTTA
>JAINRI010000069.1:0-144095 GCA_025413485.1 Ficus microcarpa
AAATTTTTTTCTCTCTTTTCTCCCACAAACCCGAGGGCTGCTTGGAGCATGAACCAAGCTCCAAAACTTTGATCAAAACTCACTCTCTTGCTCACTAGACAAACCCGAAACTCAAACCCTAATTTCTACCCCAAAATTTGGTTTTTCTCTTGTGTTTCCCCTGCTCCAAACCCACGGCAACAAGGGCTGTTTGAGCTGCAGAAAATTTTTTCTTTCTTCCACTCGGTTTCCTAGCTACCCGAAGCAAGATGGATTGGCTTGGACTTGAAAAATTTTCTGATCTCTCACTCTTTTCTCTCTCGGATTTTTGAGCTTAAAAATGGCAAGAACTTAGTTGCATTTTTTGTTTAAAGTGAATAGAAGACCCATCTATTTATAGGCCAAGAGAGAACTCTCAAAAATCTCATTTTGACCCCTAAATTTTCAAATTTTTTGACTCTTGGCATGCTAGGTGTCCGGAGCTTTGGAGGGTGCAAGACAACTCATGGTGAGTTGGCAAAGGCCACTTGTCTCCTTGTGATTGGTCCAACACACCTCTTGTAGAATAAAATATTATTTCTTTATGAGATATCTTGGAAATTTAGGGTTTTATTTAATTAAAAACCTTGAAACTTTGATTGTAAAAATTTAAATTTCAATACTGTAATAATTATTTTACAGTTTGGATTTTTCATATTTACAGTAAAAAAAAATCGGATCGAAGATCTTTTCTCAAATCCTTCTGCCTCGTGACTTACTGTGGCGTGCTTGATTTTTCTAAGGTGGTTTTAGTTTCTAACTGTCATAAAAATTAGTTCCTGCATTATTTTTCATAAAACGCAGATCTTAAAATTCCTTCGTCATAATTTTGGCCATTTTGGTCCAACTTTGACTTTTTGGTCAACAGTTGACTTTTTCGGTCAAAATTTTGACTTTTGTGGAATCGAGTCGGTTTCACTTCTTATTGTTCAAAAAGGCTATTTGCTTCTTTGAACAGTCATTTTTGAGTTTTATTAAGCTATAAAAACTCATAATACACATTAGAGCTCTGAAACAAGCTTTCTCATGAAATTGCATGTACTATTTACATTCAAGTCTTTACAGAAGCTAGTCACATGAAAAACTAGATCTCACAAAGGGGACGCTAGACGCGCTGCATGTTTTTGACCTAACTCCCGAAGTGGTCGGTCGAGCTAGAACCCGCGCCATAGGACGTAACAAATAAACCTAAAAACTGAAACTGCTCTCGGGTTCCCAGGAGACAGTCTCGGTAAATCGTCACAGTTGGCTGATAGAGGCCGAATGGGCAAAAACGTAAAACATGAAAGTTGTAGAATAGGGTGTTTCCTAGGGGGTCACGAGGGCACTTTGCCAAAATAAGGCTCCAAAGGCCTACTTTTTCAAGAAAAACCGTAGGTGGGTCAGTGAGACCCAGTTTTCAAGTTAAGTCTGTTTTCAATTTAAAACTGACACCAAACGGTAAAGAATCAGAAAATGTGTTAAAAATGAAAGTTTTAGAACTCTTCGAGGGCTAGAACTTTTGTGAAGGAAACTATTTCCAAATCAAAACGGATTTTTAATTACAACCTAAAATCTGAAAACTGCGCAGGATTCAACAAAATCTTGTGCATGATTTTGTAGAACCAAATTAGGAAAAATTATTTTCAGACTCAAAACGTTATTTCAAGAACGGAAACTGTCCCAAAAGCAGTTTCCGACCCTCGAACATTTTATGAAAATATAGGCCAAGATCTACGAAATTTTTTTAAGAAAGCAAGTCATGAAAATTAAGTTTTAAGCTAAGTTTTTATGAAAAGGATTTTTAAGCTCAAGTTTTCAAAGAAAAGGATTTTAAGCTAAGTTTTTCAAAGGAAAATGTAGAACGTAAGGTAGCCGGGATTTAGCACCCGAGTTACCGGGCTTTGCCCCGAAGCCCAGAGTTGACCCGAAGAGGGTTGACTTTAGCACTCGAAATGGTTGACTTTGGTTGACCTAATAAGAATTAAGTTTTTATACAAGCCCTAGGGTAGGTTTCGACCTAACCCAAATATTTTATAAATGGGCTAAGTACACGGAAAGATTTTTCAATATAACCCTCTGGGTTACAAATGGCTTTGCATTAGGGGGACATATAGCCGAAAACCCGCATGAATGTTGGTTAGTACCAACCTATGATAAAGATGGACTAGAAGACTGACGTACGTCTTTTAATCAAGCAGGAGGAGTTGTGCAGTGGAGCTCGGAAGAGGATCTGCGAAACAACTAAAGTACAGACGGTAAGTACAACACCGTCTACAGCACAAGCTAATAGGGTTATACTATTAGACTCGATGATGTGCTCTGTGTTATATGCTAAGTAACATGTATGCAACATGAAAAATGCTAAGTATATAGTTATATGCTAAGACAAGATAAGAAAGAATCAGGTTAGAAAGTTGACATCAGAAATGTATGTTCACACGTAAACAAGGTTAAGTAAGAAGATAAGAGCCGTGTCGTACCACCCGCGCCAGGTCGGGTTGGACTGTGGATTGAACTGGAATTGGTTTGGCCGCCCCAGACAATCCATAGTCGCGCGCCGGATACGAACACGTAGACTAAGGGCCCATAAGATATAAGGAAGATAATGAAGCATAATATGACCCATGCATGCTATGTGTTATACTAAGTATGTCATGTATTATATGTTATGCTAAGTATGTTATGTATTGTATGCTATGTATATGCCATGTAATGTTATATGTTATGTTAAGTTGTTATGTTTTAAATGTCATATTGTTATTATTTTTGTTACGGCCTAGGAGTTGTACATACTGGGCCTTAAGCTCACCGTTTTGAGTTTGTGCTGTAGGTAAGTCGCCTGTCAGCTGATATTGATGCGATGGGGAGTAGCGAGTTCAAGCACTGTAAATCGTGGTATATGGAACCGCTACGCAATCCTTGAGTGGTATATATTTTTGGAGAGACAAGAAACGTTTTATAAGTATTAGTTAATATGTTATGCGCAGAAATAATATTTTAAGTTTATGTACATAGTTTTGTGTACTATAAAAAAAAAAAAAAAATCCGCTGTGTTTTACAAGCTAAGAAAGTAAGTAAGCTTTATGTTATGAATGTATGACATCAAGCAAGGGTAACGGCCTACGCTAGGTGGGTCGTTACAGAATGAGGAAAAAATTGAGACACGAAAGTTGTTCGGAACAACTTTTTCTAGAGGACAACGCGAACAGAATCTCGAAATAAGGCTCCAAAGGCCTTCGTTTTACCCAAAACCCGTGGCTGAACCCTGGGACGTTCTCCACACAGTTTTTCAGAGTTAACCCGTTTTCAAATAAAAACTGGTACTGATCTAGGCCGAACTAGATTTTGTGCAAAACATGAAAGTTTTAGCATTTTTCGATAGCTACAACTTTCGTGAGACAAGTTTTTCAGATTCCAAGCCGATTTTTAAACTGGGCGCGTTTTGTGAGAGACGCGCAGAGAGCCGAAATCTTGCAAATGAGTCTCACGAAAATAATTTTTAGAAAAATTGTGAAGTGTTCTTAAATGGTCATTTTAGCTTCGGAAACCGTTCCAAAGGTGGTTTCCGACCCCAAATGATTTTATAAAAGATTTATTTCGAAATCCATGGATTTTAAGGGCTCGGGTTTGAAATTCACATTTTTCTCCAAGGTAAAGAAAAAGAGAGTTTCATACCAAACATTTCCAAGATAAAGAAAATATAATGGGTTTAAGCCAAAGAATTTTCTAATTAAAGGAGTTAAAACTTTACAAGCAAGAAGAAGGATTTCTGGAAGCTTATTACACAAGATTTTCCAAAAATTAAGGGAGAGGAATTTTATAGCAAAATTGGTAAACAAGCCGATTATGAACGGTAACCGGATATTATATCCGAGTTACAAACCCAAGGATAACCAAGGGTTGACAAAAGGTTGACCCAAGGTTAATTAAGGTTAACCTTAAGGGTTACCCAGCATAACCCTAAGGGATACCCACATGTACAATTGGGCTAAGATTTAAGGGGTTAATGGAAATAACCCAATAACAAGGATGTATGAGCAAAGCCCACTAATAGAATAAGGCTCTAAACCAAAATGTTACCTAATGTAACCTCTTAAGGATTTAATCGAAGTTCAATAAAGAATGGGGATTAAAGTGGCCAAGATGGATAACATGTATAGGGGACATACAACCAAAAGTAAATATGAGTGTTGGTAGGTCGCCAACACCTTACGAAAGGATCCTGATCCTATATTTTTGGTATATCAGGAAAGTGAATTGCCGTTGCCGAAAATTTAAGGAACGCGATTCTAAGGAATACGGCACTAGAGGTAAGTACAAACCTCACCTGCAGTATGAAAGCTAGTAAATTTTGTTCAAATATATGGTTTTCAAATATGCTGCAATATGTTGTGTGCTATATCTATGAATGCCATGTTTTATGAAAAGTGCTATTTTTGCGAAATGCCATATTTATAAAGGTGCTATTTTCGTAAAATGCTATGTTTATAAAAATGTGCTATTTTTGCAAAAGATTATAAAGGTGCCATATTTGCAAAATGTCATGTTTGCAAATGCCATGAATGAAAAGAATACCATGCCATGTTATTAATGAGATAAGAAGTATGTTATCATATAGTGACATCATAGGGTATGTTCACTAAAGATAAATAACATGGTAAGAAATCACAAGTAAGGTGTCGTACCAACCCCGCCAATGTGGAGGATTTTATATACAAGTTATGGATTCACCCTCACGCTGATGTAAGAGGGTGTAATCACTTGTGTTTTCTTGGAGCAGTTAGGGACTTGCAACCCCATCTAACTGTATCCAGCGGCGCGCTACATGTTAAGGGTACGTACACTATGGGGCCCATAAGAAAGGTAAGAAAGTTAAAAGAAATGCATAAATGGAACATAAATGGTTCACGCATATACATATGATGATGTATGTTTTCCATGATGTTTTAAATGTTTTGTGAGATTATGTTTGTGCTTACTGGGCGAAAGCTCATTCAGTTATATTTCATACTGTAGGTAAGAAACCCGCAGCTTAATGCTGGGCATTGTTGGAGCGGTGTGGCGGCAGACGAAGGCGGTATGGATACCATTATGCATAGTTTCCGCAAATCTTTTGATGTAAAGAAGTTTTTGTATATAAGCATGTATGATAAAGACAAATTATGCTTTATGGTATTTTGGAACTAAATACCTTAAGTAAACGTTTACTTAAGTAGTAATGATGTGTTGCTAAAGACAAATGTTTTATAAGTAAGTTTCAAAAAAAAAAATATATATATATATATATATATATCCCAAATTTTCAAGTAAAAAAGTAAGTAATCTAAGGTAAGGTGACTGCCCCACGTAGTAAGGGGGCGTCACAGTATCGGCATTTATAAAAAGTTCGCTTCAGAACTTAATTATGTGTTATGAGTTCTTATAGCTTTATAAGACTTAAATATGCTTGTTTTGATTGATAAATGGTCTTTTCGGATGAAAAGAGGTGAAATTTACATCATTCTAGGAAAGTCAAAGGGTTGACCAAAAAAGTCAACTTTGACCCGGAAAAGTCAAAGTTTGACCAAAACGGTCAAAACCCTAACAGTACAATTTTGTGACATGCAGTATAGGAAAAATACTGCGAAAACCCATTTTTTCGGATAAGATGACATAAATGAGAACTAAAACTGCCGTAGAAAAATCAAGCACGCAAAATTAGGGCACAGGGCAAAAGGGTTTGAGAAAATAAAGAAAAAATTTTTCAGCCCGATTTTTCACAGATAAAATTTTTATGACAGTATAAAATATTAATACTATGTATTAGTACAACACAGTATTAGATTTATCTGTGTTTAGTTTAAATTATACTGCTTATTGGAAAAAGTAGACAAACAAGCCTTTATGATTTATGACATCATAAATTTTTTATTTATGACATCATCACCTTTTTGGAGAACAAATCTTCACAAGGCATGTGTCTTGTTCTAGAGTTATCTTGCTTGTTTCCCACTCAAAAACAGCCGGCCACCCTAAAGTCTTTTGTGCAAAATTTTAAAAATTTTTGGGGTCAAAATGTAAACTTTTTGGAGTCCCACATTGCCTATAAATAGGGGTGTCTTCCACCCTTTTTAAATCAGAAAATACAGCCTTATTATGCCCATTTTCAGCCAAGAAAAACCGAGAGAGTGAGGGAGAGAAAGAAACAAAAAATTTTCTTGAACCTTGGTGTAGGTGTGTTCGGTTTTGTGTGAGGAAGCAAGAGGAAGAGTGGAAAAAAATTTTCCAGCCACTGCTGGGCTGTTGCCGTGGGCAGGGAGCAGGGAACAAGAGAGAAAAAATTTTTGGAAAGTTAGGGGAGACTCTAGGGGAGAGTTCGGGTGTGATCTGAGCAACCGAAATCAAGATTTGAGACCAATTTGTGAGTCTAGGAACAGCCACTGTTGTGCAGGGAAAAGCAGTGGAAAATTTTCAGATTTTGGGTCCAAACTTGTGGTGTGGCCGTGCATTAGAGGGAGGCTGAATTTGAGGTCCAAAACAGCCAAGTTTGGTGTCTTTTTTGGTGAGGTAGAACCGGCTCTAGAAGCTAGGAACCAAGGAGTGATTTTGTGGTTCAATCCTAAGCCAAACCCTACCCATTTCAAGGTAATTTTTCAAAAGCTTTAATCTTATTTCAATCAAGTTTTTAAGTTAAGATTTAAATGTATTTGTTCAAGCCAATGGTTGTAAGAGCATAAGCTCATTAATTTATTTTATGCCCATTAGTTGCTCTAGTGCTTGATTAGATAGCTTAAGGGGTGGTTTGGTTTATTTATGTCATTAATATGCTTATGCTTGATTGATATGCTAGGATTGCATGCTAAAATTTTACATGAGGATATATGTCCCCTATAGCATGATTGAGCATGTGATTGTATGCTAGGAATTTATTTTGGTATGTTATGGAATGCTTGGAATGGTATGTGATATGCTAGACCATGCAACCCTAGGATAGGGTTCGGATTGTATGGGCTGCATGGACACGTTGGGGCTGCATGTTGGGACATGCAGGACGTTAGAAACGCTGCATGATTTGTCATTAAGCTCCCGATGTGATCGGTCGAGGTAGAACCCGCGAATTAGGACGTAAACCGGTTTAACTAGACAAGGCTGCCAGTTCGGGTTCCAAACTGGACAGTCTCAGGAAAGTGGTCATTGCAGGTCTTTACAGGCCGAATGGGCAAAAACGTAAAACATGAAAGTTGTAGAACAGGGTGTTTCCTAGGGGGTTACATGAACCGTTTCTCAAAATGAGGTTCCAAAGGCCTCCGTTTTTATGAAAAACCGAAGGTGGTCTGTCCATACTCCGTTTTCACGACCAACCTATTTCAATTTAAAACTGGTACTAAACTAAGCAGAATCAGATTTTTTGTAATACATAAAAGTTTTAGATCTCTTCGAGAGCTAGAACTTTCATGAAGACAACTTTTTCCAATTCCAAAAGGATTTTTAAATATAATCTGAACTCTAAAAACTGTGTAGGGAGCAAGAAATTCCTACATAGGATTTTCTAGAACCAGTTTAGGAAAACTGTTTTTCTCGCTAAAAACACTGTTTTGAACATAAAAACTGTTCCAAAAGCAGTTTCTAACCTTCAAACATTTTATAAGACCATGTTTCAAGAATTAAGAATTTTTAAGGAAAATTAGAGAAGTTTTCGGCTTATATGCCAAAACTATTTTTAAGGATAAAGAAAAGACAATTTTCTTAATCAAATGGTAGAACACGTTAAGATCGATGGTAATCGGGGGAATTACACCCGAATTACCGGGCTTAGCCCCAAAGCCCAAAGTTGACCCAAAGGGAGGGTTGACTTTAGTAACCTTAGAGGTTAACTTGGGTTAACCTAGTTTTGATTAGAATAACGATAAGTCTAAGGTTAGGTGTTAGCCTAACCCTTTATGCGCACACATGTGATTAATATGAAAGGTTATCCAACATAACCTCACATAAAATGTTTTATGATAAGGGGGACATATAACCAAGCATTTCATGAATGTTGGTGGATAACCAACATATTATGGTCACAGACTAGAATCTTACCTAGTCTTTCGATTAAGCAGGATATAACCTGCAGCTGAGCCCCGAGGTGGAACAGCATAACGTCCGACATAGACAAGGTAAGTATAACGCCGCCTATAGCATAGGCTATTAGTTGTATACTTACCTAGATACAATTGGTCTGCTATGTGCTACATGTTATGATTTGATGCTATGTTATATATGTATGAGAAGTATACGTCATGGCATGTGATAAGTAAGCAACGTATGCTGAAATGGAAATATGAAATAGTTATGAAGTATGATTAAGTGACATAAAGTATTATGTTCACAACATGGAATCATGTATGACACGTCTAAGAATAACAAGATGGAAAATAGGATAAGGAGATAAGTTGCCTGTGTCATACCACCCGCACCAGGTCGGGTTGGACTGTGGATTGAGCTGGACTTGGTTTGGCCGCCCCAACCAATTCATAGTTGCGCGCCAGGTACGAACACCCATGTTAAGGGCCCCTAAGTAGAATAAGAGATGAAGAGATAAGAAAGCATAATACGAACATAATTGGTTCATGCATGTTATATGTACCAAGGTGTTATGTAATGAAATGAGAAGTAAGTTTATGTGTTGCGGATTAGGAGTTGTACTTGTTGAGCGAAAGCTCATTCTTTTATGTTTATGCTATAGGTAGACAACCTGCCAGCTGATGATGATGCAAGGTGGAGTAACGTGGCCGGGCACTGTGAATAGTGGGAAACGGAAACCGCTACGCGTTTTGATAATGGAATTATGAATGTTTAATTATGGCTACTTAGTAGTATGCACAATTAATGCTATGGTTTATATTTTATGTTTCGTATTGTATATACGCCTTATAAAAAAAAAAATTTCCGCTGTGTTTCATATATTTAGTAAGTAAGTTTGTATAAGTTATCGATGTATGTATGTACGTATGCACGGTAACGACCTGTGCTAGGCGGGTCGTTACAGAGTTGGTATCAGAGCGGTTTCCCTGTGACATGATTTCATAGTTGCCTGCCATCGCATCCATCCTTGCAAGTAAGTATTAGATTTACTTTGTTTTATGTATATGCAAGATACTTATGCTTAAAGTTATGTATGATAGACACGATACGATGGACCCGATCCAAGTCGAGGAGGATAGAGATGCCGTCGCCGCCTTCTACCGGTCGCTGCCTTTGTATTTTGATAGCACGAGACGGTCGGTATCAATTGGCGCCTGGCTTTACGATATGGAGCAGATATTCGAGATCTGCCACATCGAGGCACACCTACAGATCACGCTTGCCAGTAGGTGCCTGATTGGGGACTCGAGATTATGGTGGGTTACATTAGGCGAGAGGCAGATGCCTGAGCGTACTTGGGCACATTTTCGGGCTGTTGTGATGAGACGTTACGGACCGCTACCCGCTCGAGGGATTGACGAGCCTGTCTGTGATCTTGCGATCTACCGAGACATGCGACACTCTCGTTATCAGAGACTCTCGCAGGATTGGCACACATATCCCGGGGAGACGATGAGTCACTACTGTTGGAGATTCCAGGAGGCTATGCTTCCATATGTCCCCCAGGACGGTACAGACCCGGAGCTAGAGGCGTTGGTACTCCTACGGAACGGAGTGCCGACCCATATTTGCTCATTTGTTCCATCGCCTACCCACGAGATGACCATCGGCAGTTACATCGATGACATCTTAGAGGCCGAGACTATCGCTCAGATAGTACGTACCGACGATCACGCCAGCGGTTCCCAGGCTCCTGCGGACGATGCCGGGTAGAGGGAGTCACAGCATGAGGTAAGGCCCTTGTTCCCCGAGGACCCGATACCAGCCGTACCAATACAGGAGGTCCCAGCCCAATAGGCTGCGGATCCGATGGACGCTGATGAGGCCTCGGACGACGATGTAGTAGCTATTGATCCGCCAGCCCCGGAGGACCCCCCAGTCATTGTTATCTCTAGCAATGAGGAGGACGATGAGGATGATGAGCATGAGCCGGATCAGGGTGACTGGGTAGAGGATTGGGATGACCTCGACGACCCAGAGGAGTTTCCATTGGAGGATGAGCCGGAGGAGATTGTACGTATGCACAGTAACGGCCTATGCTAGGCGGGTCATTACAAAATAGCTCCCCAAAAACCCATTCTTTTTATTCAATAAAAGCAACCAACCTCTTGCAATTTTGCTGCTCAAAACCGTGGGTAAGAGGGAGAGAAAGAGAAGAGAAATCTGAAAATTTCTTTAGGGATTTTCTTCCTTGGAGTGTTTGGATTGCTAGGGAGAAAGGAGGAAAAATTTTGGAATCTTGGAGATCCATTTTGGGGCAGCAGCTGCCGTGGGTTTGGGGTAAGGAAAAAACTGAAATTTTGAGGGGAAAACTTGTGTGAAGGTTCGGCTCTAGGGTGATCCACCAAGAGGAGAAGTTTGGGTGCTCTAGGGAGGCCAAAACCGTGAGCCACCAAGCAAGGAAACCTTGGAAATTCCAAACCCTAACTTGGGTTTGAGGTAAATTCTTGAACCATCTTGAAATTAAGTTCAAATCTAGCATTTTTATGGTGATTCAAGTTGGTTTGTAAGGACATAAGTCCATTTAAATTTTCAGCCCTAATTTGTTGGTGTGTGTGCTTGATTAGGGATTAGGGTTTGGTTGGCTTGATTTGATATTTGCTTGCTTGATTTTTGTGCTTGAAAAATGGTTAGGAAATATGCTAGATGTGGTTGATATGTCCCTAAATTTTTGGTCACAAGACCTGCCCTAGGCAGTGACTGGTCGACTGCTAGCTTAGGGGTGAGATGATGAATGCTTGTTGGTGTGGAATGCTAGATAGAACCCATGCAACCAATGATTAGGATTTTCGATTTGAGGTTGCATGGACCCATGGAATTTGTATGCTTATATGAATGGGACGTTAGAAACGCTGCATGTTTGATGAGTAAGCTCCCGAAGTGGTCGGTCGAGATAAAATCCACGAACTAGGACGTAAACTGGACTAAGCAACCGAAATTGCCAATTCGAATTCGAATCTGGCCAGTTTCAGGAAAGTAAAATTTTAAGGCCCTTAGAGGCTGAACGGGGTAAAACTCGAACACGAAAGTTGCTCGAAACAACTTTTACTAGAGAGCAACGCAGGCAGAATCTCGAAATGAGGCTCCAACGGCCTTTGTTTTCCCCAAAACCCGTGGCTGATCCCCAGACCCAGTTTTCACTCGGTTTTTCAGGGTCAGCCAGTTTCAAACAAAAACTGGTACTAATACAAGCCGAACTGGATTTTTCACAAAACATGAAAGTTTTAGCATTTTTTGAGAGCTATAACTTTCATGAAGACAAGCTTTCCAGATTCTCGATGGATTTTTTAAACTGGGCACGTTTTAAGGAAGGTGCGCAGGGAATCCGAAAATTCCTGCACCTTGGTTTTACAAAAATGTCTTCTAAAAACTGTAAAGTGTTTTTAAACTGTTATTTTAGCTACGAAAACTGTTCCAAAGGCAGTTTCCAACCTTAGACGATTTTATAAAAGATCTCTTTCTAAAACCATGAATTTTGAGGGCTCGGATTTGAAATTCCATATTTTTCCAAGAAGTAAAGAAAAAGGGGTATCAAACCAAATGTTTTCAAGTTAAAGAAAAAAAAAGGGTGATTTTACGCCAAGTGCTTTCAAGTTAAGAAGAGAAATGGATTTTTAAGTCGAAGTACTTTCAAGTTAAGAAGAGAAATGGATTTTTAAGTCGAAGTACTTTCAAGTTAAGGAAGTAAGAATTTTTACAAGCAAACTAAAGGATTTTTGGAAGATAATTACACAAGATTTTCCAAAAGAAAGGAAATGGAATTTTAAGGTAAAATTGGTAATCTAGCCAACTACAGACGGTAACCGGATATTATATCCGAGTTACGGGGTCAAGCCAAGGATGACCAAGGGTGGACTACTAGTTGACCAGATGTTAACTTTAGTTGACCCAAGGTTGAATCAAAGTTGATCTTAAGGGTTACCCCAATAACCCTAAGGAATACACAAAATATAGGATTGGGCTAAGATTTAAGGGTTAATGGATATGACCCAATAATGGGGATGTATGAGCAAAGCCCAAAGGTAGAATGGAACCTAAACCTTAGTGGTATGATTTAGGGTTTAGCGTATAAAAAAAATGAGGTTATCCAACGTAACCTTTTAAGGATAATCAAAATTTGATTATCCTTAATAAAGAAGGGTGATTAAGGTAACCAAGATGGATATCAAGTATAGGGGACATACAACCAAGAGTAGGCATGCGAGTTGGTTGGGTCGCCAACACTTCATGATAGGATTATGATCCTATATTTTCCATATAGCAGGAAAGTGACCTACTGTTGCCGACAAATCTAAGGACGCAACATTAAGGAAACGGCACAAGAGGTAAGTACAAACCTCACCTGCAGTATGAAAGATAGTATATTTTCAGAAGTATTATTGCATGTTTTTATGTTATGTTTAAAGCGATGCTATGATTGCTAAAAGTGCTATATTTACATAATGCTATGTTTATGAAATGTACTATATTTGCAAAATGTCATGTTTATAAAAGTGCCATAATTGCAAATGCCATGAATGAAAAGAATGCCATGCCATGTTATGAATGAAATGAAAGTATGTTATCATATAGTGACATCATAAGGTATGTTCACTAAGGATAAACAACATGGTAAGATATCATAAGTAAAGTGTCGTACCGACCTCCCATCAGGTGGAGGGTTTTTCATGTTAAAGTTATGGATTATCGCCCTCTTGTTGATGCGGGAGGGTGTAATCAATTATGTTCCCAGAACAGTTAGGGACCTTGCAAACCCTAACTGTATCTGGAGGCGCGCTAAATAAATGATGGTACGTACACTATGTGGCCCATAAGAAAGATAAGTTCAAGTTAAAAAGGATTGCATAAATGAATATAAATGGTTCACGCATATGCATATGATGAATGTTATGTTTTCAAGATGTTTTAAATATGAAATTTGTTTTGTGAGATCACGTTTGTGCTTACTGGGCGAAAGCTCATCAAGTTATATTTCATACTGTAGGTAAGAAACCTGCAGCTTAAATGGTGGGCGTTGTTTGGATGATGCGGCGGCAGATGAAGGGCGGTATGGATACCACTACGCATAAATTCCGCAACCCTTTTGAGTTAAGAAGTTTTTGTATGTATGTATATATTATAGAAGCAGATTATGTTATATGGTATTTTAGTACTAAAGACTTTTAAACAATTTTTTATTTCAGTAAGTATGTAAGATGAGTTTCTATGAGCAAACCTTTTTTCTAAAACAAATATGATTAAAAAAAATAAAAAAAATAAAAAAATATTCCTAAATTTTCAAGCAAAGTAAGTTAAGTAAGTAAGATGACGGCCCTACGTAGAAGGGGACGTCACAGAGTTGGTATCAGAGAGGTATCCTGCTAGCCTACTTCGTCTTGCTCCGCATCGTTCTGCAATAGCCCAAATAAGTTAAATTATTTTCTTACGCTTAGAATTAGATTTTTTGTATGCAACTTTCATCGATGGTCGCAATGGAGATGTTGAGTGTGCGGATGACGTTGGGTTGTGCCTTAGCTCGGTGGTGGTAACCAAGTAATGTATGTTCATGATGAGGAAACTATGTGTTTTCCTAAAAGCTATAATCATGTATTTATGATATGAAAAAGATATGAAATGAAGATAATGGTTCTGTATAAAAGATATGATTTCATAAAATTTTTGAAAACAAGAAGCTTATTTTGTTGCTTCTATACAGAACCATGCCACCAAAACGTAGAGCGGCACAGGCCCAGAACGTCGATCTTGCAGTCCAGCTGAACGAGTTAAGGGAGATGATGTTAGCCCAACAGCAAGAGATAGGTGGGCTTAGAGCACAGTTGGCTCAGCAGAACCAAGAACCACCTGAGGTCAGGGCACCACAGGCACATGAGGATCGGCCTGCGGCACCGGAATTTCCTGATGAGGACCCGGTGATTCGGGAACACCCTGCGGCCCCTGAAGCACCAATGGCGCCGGTAGCTCCTCCACCAGCACCTCGGGTTCGAACTCTGGCGAAATTGTACCAGGAATTTCGGCGCATGAAGGCTCCAGAATTCGAAGGGTCTACAAACCCTATTGAGGCCGATAATTGGTTAATCGACCTCCAGGTTATTCTGAGCTTTCTCGGACTCAACGATCGAGAGAAAGTCCTCTGCGCATCTTTTATGCTGAAGAAAGACGCTCGCCTCTGGTGGGAGACAGTCCAGATCCGGCGAGACACTACCCAGATGACGTGGGAGGATTTTATTGAGTTTAAGGAGCAGTATTTTAACACTGAAGTCATGGAAGCCCAGCAGGACGAATTCAACAATTTCCGCCAAGGAAATCTATCTGTAGCTGAAGCAGTGAGAAAGTTCAAGTAGTTGGCACGCCTTTGCCCTCAACTCATCAGTTCCGAGAGGGACAAAGTAAGAAGAATGATGAGGATGTTTCGCTCGGACCTGGCCGTGGTAATTGGTAGTGGCCTTCACCCACCGCTCACTGTTGCCGAATGCGTCAGTCGGGCAGTTCGAGCTGAATACTGGGTGGGACAGAACAAGGTGCAACGGGCTCAGTTCTTTAAGGAGAAGAATGAGGAAAAGGCCCTCGCCAAGCAGAATCAGGCAAGGCCCAGCCAAACCCAGCAGCCAAAGAATCAAGGAGGATCTTCTGGCCAACACGGCAACAACAAGCCGTCTGGCAACAACCAGCAAAAGAGAAAGTGGAATGCTGGAGGACCGGGGAACCAACAGAATCTTCCCCAGAAAAAGAATGCTCCCGACAACAACGGGAATCCCCCTTGTCAGAAATGTGGGAGAAGGCACTCGGGAGACTGCCGAGCCGGGATGAACTGCTGCTATCTGCGTGGCAAGGAAAACCACTTTGCAAAGAATTGCAATGCCAATGTCCAGAACTAGCAGAACTACCAGAGGGGTCAGGGAGGTCAGCTACACGCCGCCCAGATGAAGCTTGAAGGACCGGCAGTTCCGCAAGGTCGAGTTGAAGCCCCAGAACCACAGGGACGTATCTATGCCTACACCAAGGAGGATGTTCAAGTTGGACCAATCACGGTGGTGACAGGTCAGCTTCTTTTTTCCCAACAAGATGCTTATGTGTTGATTGATTCTGGAGCTACGCACTCTTTTACATCGCCTAGGTTTGCTAAGAAACTAGGTAGAGACAATGATAAAATTGGAAGGACTTTTTGAACTGCATTACCCTTCGAGGAAATTTTGTTGTTTGATTATTGGATACGTCATATTCCAATAATTATATGCGGGAGGGAGATGTACGTTAACCTAGTCATCGTCGATTTGTACGACTACGACATTATCCTGGGTATGGACTTCCTGGGAAAGTACAACGCGGTTATCGACTGCCAGCGTCGCACCGTCACGTTCAAGCCAGTTGGAGATAAGGAATTCATCTTTAGAGGATCGACCCCGAAACAGTCGAAGATGTTAATTTCTGCACTAAAGGCTGGAAAATTGTTGGCGGAAGGATGTAGTGGATTTCTAGCCAACATGATTGATAAAACGCAAGAGACCAAAAGTAGGCCGGAAGATGTATCGATAGTCAAGGAGTTTGTGGACGTTTCCTGAAGAGTTGCCAGGATTACCGCCAGAGCGAGAAATCTCTTTTAAGATTGAGTTACTTCCTGGATCAGCACCAGTGTCCAAGGCACTTTATAGGATGGCGCCTGCTGAACTTAAGGAATTACAAGTTCAGTTGAAGGAGCTCCTGGATAGAGGATTCATCCGTCGGAGCTATTCACCGTGGGGAGCCGCAGTGCTCTTTGTTAAGAAGAAGGACGGCACTCTTAGGATGTACATTGACTATCGGGAATTGAACAAGATCACCATCAAAAATAGGTATCCCTTGCCAAGGATCGATGACTTGTTCAACCAACTAAAAGGAGCCTCAGTCTTTTCGAAGATTGACCTGCGATCAGGATATCACCAGCTCCGAATTAAGGAAGGAGATGTTCCGAAGACGGCATTTCGTACGCGATATGGACACTATGAGTTCCTTGTGATGCTGTTTGGACTGACGAATGCTCCAGCCGCCTTTATAGACCTAATGAATCGAGTATTTAAGGACTACTTGGATAAGTTCGTCATTATTTTCATCGACGATATTTTAATTTATTCAAGGTCGAAGGAGGAGCATGAGGAGCATTTGAGGATTGCACTACGGATTTTGAAGCAAAATCAGCTTTATGCCAAGTTCACAAAGTGTGAATTTGGTTGGATAAGGTCCATTTCCTGGGACATGTGGTCTCAAAGGAAGGTATATCCGTAGACCCGGCTAAAATTGAAGCGGTAAGTAAGTGGCCAGCTCCCAAAAATGTCACCGAAGTGCGCAGTTTCCTCAGTTTAGCGGGCTATTACCGATGATTTGTCGAAGGATTTGCCAAGATCGCGGCGCCACTTACCGCACTTACAAGAAAAGGAAAGGCGTACGAATGGACAACTAAGTGTAAAGAGCATTTCCAAGAGCTCAAAAGAAGGTTGACGAGCGCTCCAATCCTCACAATTCCAGTTGTGGAGGAAGAGAACTTTGTGATATACAGCGATGCTTCTAAGATAGGATTGGGAGCTGTACTTATGCAGAACGGAAAAGTGATCGCGTATGCTTCACGACAGCTTAAAGAGCACGAAAGGAACTATCCAACGCATGATTTGGAGCTTGCAGCGATAGTATTTGCGTTGAAGATTTGGAGACACTACCTTTATGGCACAAAATGTGAAGTATATACGGATCATCAGAGTTTGAAGTATATCTTCACCCAGAAGGAGCTTAACATGAGACAACGGAGATGGCTCAAATTGGTGAAGGATTACGACATAGACATCCGATACCATCCCGGGAAGGCTAACAAGGTAGCCGACGTCCTTAGTCGGAAGTCGTCTTCCTCGATGATGTCAATCTGGTCATTGACTGAGCCCCTTCAAAAGGAGCTAATGGAAGCCAGAATCGAGCTTGTCACGGGAGGTTTAGCTGCTCTAACCTTCCAACCTACCATTTTAGATGGGATGAAAGAGCGTCAAGAAGCAGATGCCTCGCTGCTTAGGATGAAAAATGAAGTTTTGGAAGGAAAGAAGTCGAATTTCAACGTATCTGATGAGGGCATACTCTATCAGAAGAATAGATTGTGTATTCCAAACGAGGATGAGTTAAAGGAACGAATCATGAAAGAAGCCCACGAGACCCCGTATTCTGTTCATCCCGGAGCCATGAAGATGTATAAGGATTTAAAGGAGCGCTTTTGGTGGCCCAAAATGAAGAATGACGTTGCTACATTCGTCAGTAAGTGCCTTACTTGTCAAAAGGTGAAGGCGGAACACCAACGTCCAGGAGGAGAATTGCAGAAAATTTCCATCCCAGAATGGAAATGGGACCAGGTGACGATGGATTTCGTGGTTGGTCTGCCCCGAACTCCTAGCGGCAACGATGCTATTTGGGTGATCGTTGACCGATTGACAAAGTTTGCACACTTTGTGGCCATCAAGCTCAGCTTCTCAGTGGAACAACTGGCAGAATTATACGTGGCCCAGATCGTTCGCTACCATGGAATTCCGAAAATGATTATCTCGAATCGCGACGGTCGCTTCACTTCCAAGTTTTGGAAAAGTGTACATAAAGCAATGGGTACAAAGCTTGTGTTTAGCACAGCTTTTCACCCTCAAACAGATGGACAATCAGAAAGGACCATTCAGACGCTAGAAGATATGTTATGAGCGTGCGTAATGGACTTTAAAGGAACTTGGGATAAGAAGCTTCCTTTGATCGAGTTCTCGTACAACAACAGTTTCCACGCTTCAATTGGAATGGCTCCTTATGAAGCTTTATATGGGAGAAGATGTAGATCTCCGGTCTATTGGTACGAGATAAGAGAAAAAGAGCTTGTGTCTACGGACTTCATTCGGAAGACCACGGAAAACGTGAAGCTCATACGTCAAAGGATGGAGACTGCATTTAGTCGACAAAAGAGTTACGCCGACAAACGTCGAAGACCACTAGAATTCCAAGTAGGTGTGATATCTGGTTTTTCATGCTACTAATTCTTTTTAAAGAATTAAACATGTGCAGTTTATGCAATTTTATGAATAAAGTTCAGTTCAGAACTTTCATGTGTGTATTATGGGTTTTTATAGCTTAAAAAGACTCAAAACTGATGATTCGAAGAAGCAAACTGCCTTTTCGGACAATAAGAAGTGAAACCTGATCGTTTTGTGAGAAGTCAAAATTTTGACCAAAAAGTCAACCGTTGACCTGAAAAGTCAACATTTGACCAAAATGGTCCAAATTGTGAATCATGAATTTTAAGATCTGCATTTTTCGAAAAATACTGCAGAAACCCATTTTCTTTAACAGATAATGAAAATGAGACACCGGAACCACTATAGAAAAATCCGGCGTATTTTATGAAATCATAAGGCAGAAAGGGTTTGAGAAAACAAGAAAAATATTTTTCGACCCGATTTTCCGACGGCACGTTAAAAATCCAAAAACTGTAAAATAATATTTACAGTATTGGAATTTAAATTTTTGAACTCGACGTTTCAAGATTTTCAGTCAAACCAAAGCTTTGTTCAAGAATTTTTTTTCTAGAACACTCTTCATCCTTATCCTTTGGTGTGGTGGCCCAATCAACACATGACACATGTCCATGACAACTCAACATTGGTTGTCTTCCACCCTCCCTCATGGCCGGCCACATGTCCCCCTACAAGTCCAAATTTTAAAAATTTTGGGGTCAAAAATTGGATTTTTGAAAGCTTGCTTGAGCTCTATAAATAGACAAGCTCCCTATTCATTTTAATTGTAAAACATAGCAAACCTCTTGCCAAATTTCTGCTCATTCAAGACCAAGAGAGAGAGAGTGAGAGTTCAGAAATTTCCAAGTCCAAACCTTCATCTCCAACCTTCGGGTGGTCTAGGGAACCGAGGGAAAGAAAGAAAAAAAAATTTCTGGCAGCCAAAGAACAGCCTTGCCGTGGGTCTTGGGGCAGGGGAAACCAAGAAGGAAAACCAAAAATTTAAGGGGAAAATTGGGGCTAAGGGTTCGGGTAGCCTAGCCGAGCCAAGAGAGAGAGTTGAGTGAACTTTTGAGGCTTGATTGTGCCTCTAGACAAGCCTCGGGTTTGTGTAAGGGAGAAGAGAAAAAAATTTTCAGCTTGGGCCAAGTGACCCTTGTGTGGCCGAGAGAAGAGAGGACCAGCCATAGGAACCAAATTTTTTGGTGCTTGGTGCACCTAGGAGCAGTAGCTGAACCATAGGATCAAGGGGGGAGCTAGGAGCCAACTCGGTTTGTCCAAACCCTAAGGGCCGAACCACACACCATTGAGGTAAAATTCTAAAATTTTTCTCAAGCTTTTAATTTGGTTTTTAAGCTTTGATTTATATGTATTTTGTGCCAAAAATGTGTAAGGGCATAAGCCCATTGCATGTGTTAATTTCTGCCCTATGTGCTTGATTGGCCGTGTATGGTGGTTAGGCTAGCCGAGTGGTTGGTTTGTGTTTTGTGCATGCTTTTTAAGCTTGGTTTTGTGCTTGATATTGCTAGATGGCATGCTAGGGTTTATTTAGGGCTTTATGTCCCCATTAGGTCAGATTTATTTATGCATAAATGATTTAAAGTTTTATGAACTAGGATGCTAGAGTATGTATGTTGTATGCAAGTTAGAGGAACCGTGCAACCCTAGGCAATTAGGTTCGGTGTGGTGAGTTGCACGAACACGTGGGATGGCTTAGCTAGCCGTAAGGGAACGCTAGACGCGCTGCATGTTTTTGACCTAACTCCCGAAGTGGTCGGTCGAGCTAGAACCCGCGCCATAGGACGTAACAAATAAACCTAAAAACTGAAACTGCTCTCGGGTTCCCAAGAGACAGTCTCGGTAAATCGTCACAGTTGGCTGATAGAGGCCGAATGGGCAAAAACGTAAAACACCAAAGTTATAGATTAGGGTGTTTCCTAGGGGGTAGCGCGGGCACTTTGCCAAAATAAGACTCCAAAGGCCTACTTTTTCAAGAAAAACCATAGGTGGGTCAGTGAGACCCAGTTTTCAAGTTAAGTCTGTTTTCGATTTAAAACTGACACCAAATGGTAAAGAATCAGAAAATGTGTAAAACACAAAAGTTTTAGAACTCTTCGAGGGCTAGAACTTTCGTGAAGGAAACTTTTTCCAACTCAAAATGGATTTTTAGTCACAACCTAAAATCTGAAAACTGCGCAGGATTCAACAAAATCTTGTGCATGATTTTGTAGAACCAAATTAGGAAAAATTATTTTCGGACTCAAAACGTTATTTCAAGCACGGAAACTGTCCCAAAAGCAGTTTCCGACCCTCGAACATTTTATGAAAATATAGGCCAAGATCTATGAAATTTTTAAGAAAGCAAGTCATGAAAATTAAGTTTTAAGCTAAGTTTTTATGAAAAGGATTTTTAAGCTCAAGTTTTCAAAGAAAAGGATTTTAAGCTAAGTTTTTCAAAGGGAAATGTAGAACGTAAGGTAGCCGGGATTTAGCACCCGAGTTACCGGGCTTTGCCCCGAAGCCCAGAGTTGACCCGTAGAGGGTTGACTTTAGCACTCGAAATGGTTGACTTTGGTTGACCTAATAAGAATTAAGTTTTTATACAAGCCCTAGGGTAGGTTTCGACCTAACCCAAATATTTTTATAAATGGGCTAAGTACATGGAAAGATTTTTCAACATAACCCTCTGGGTTACAAATGGCTTTACATTAGGGGGACATATAGCCGAAAACCCGCATGAATGTTGGTTAGTACCAACATACGATAAAGATGGACTAGAAGACTGACGTACATCCTTTAATCAAGCAGGAGCAGTTCTGCAGCGGAGCTCGGAAGAGGATCTGCGAAACAACTAAAGTACAGACGGTAAGTACAACACCGTCTACAGCACAAGCTAATAGGATTATACTATTAGACTCGATGATGTGCTCTGTGTTATATGCTAAGTACCATGTATGCAACATGAAAAATGCTAAGTATATAGTTATATGCTAAGACAAGATAAGAAAGAATCAAGTTAGAAAGATGACATCAGAAATATATGTTCACACGTAAACAAGTTTAAGTAAGAAAATAAGAGCCGTGTCGTACCACCCGCGCCAGGTCGGGTTGGACTGTGGATTGAATTGGAATTGGTTTGGCCGCCCCAGACAATCCATAGTCGCGCGCCGGATACGAACACGTAGACTAAGGGCCCATAAGATATAAGGAAGATAATGAAGCATAATATGACCTATGCATGCTATGTGTTATACTAAGTATGTCATGTATTATATGCTATGTATGTTATGCTAACTAGTATGCTGTGTATATGCCATGTAATGTTATATGTTATGTTAAGTTATTATGTTTTAAATGTCATATTGTTATTATTTTTGTTACGGCCTAGGAGTTGTACTTACTGGGCCTTAAGCTCACCGTTTTGAGTTTGTGCTGTAGGTAAGTCGCCTGTCAGCTGATATTGATGCGGTGGGGAGTAGCGGGTCAAGCACTGTAAATCGTGGTATATGGAACCGCTACGCAATCCTTGAGTGGTATATATTTTGAGAGACAAGAAACGTTTTATAAGTATTAGTTAATATGTTATGCACAGAAACAATATTTTAAGTTATGTACATAGTTTTGTGTACTATAAAAAAAAAAAAAAAATCCGCTGTGTTTTACAAGCTAAGTAAGTAAGTAAGTAACATGTATAAATGTATGTATGCAAGCAAGGGTAACGGCCTACGCTAGGTGGGTCGTTACAGTAGGAGACTTGGTTTTCCTCAAAGTCGCTCCATTCAAGGGAGTTATGAGGTTCGGAAAGAAGGGGAAATTGAGTCCAAGGTATATAGGGCCATTAGAGATACTCGAGAGAGTTGGGAATGTGGCCTACAGGTTGGCTTTACCCCAAGAGTTAGCATACGTGCACAATGTGTTTCATGTGTCAATGCTAAAGAAGTATATTCCGGATATAATACCTAGAAATTTACATGTTGCCATTTCCTCTTCGAAGGAATTATGTGCATACGTTGAGATGTTTACGGAAAAACTCAGTTAAGAGTTTTTCATACGTTTTACGAGGTCTTATGGCTCGATAAGACTCAAAATAGGCTTTTAAGGTTAGAAAACGCCCTTTCAAGTCGAAAAGGATAAAAAAGGACGTAATTTCGAAAAAGTCAAAGTTTGACCGAAAAATTCAAATTTGACCAAGAAAGTCAAAGTTTAACCAACAGTGGTCAACGGATGACTTGACAGTGTTAAATGATGCAGTATGAGAAAATACTGTAAAATAGGTCAGTATGGGCGAGATAGCTCAAATAGGCTTTAAAACCACCCTAGAAAATCAAGCACACCTAGTTAAGGTCAAGGGCAAAAGGACATGAAAATATAGAAAACTTGGTCACCAAGTCACCCAAAAGGACCGGTCAAAGTTAGGGGCAAAAATGTCAAAATTTTCATTTTTGGCGCAAAAGTGTAAATTTTGAAAAATATATGAAGTAAGCTTAGTGATCTCATTAGATGGTGTCACAATAAGGCAATGACTTGCCTTGCAAGCAAAGATAAGGACCGGCTACTTTTGGGGGTAAAATTGTAAGGATTTTGTCTTTCGAGGCAAAAATGTAATTTTAGAAAATATGTGATTTAAGTATGAGAAAATCACATAATATCATGAAAAGAATGTCAATTGCTTGAAAAGCAAGCAAAATGACCGGTTATGACATTTTAGGGGCATAAATGCAAGAATTTTCACTTTTGGGGTCAAAGTGTAAATTTTAGAAAATTAATGATGTAAGCACATGATGTCATCATGATGAGATAAGTGGCTTGTTCACCAAGAAACCAACCGGCCACCTAGAGGGCATTTTTGCAAGAATTTTCACTTTTGGGGACAAAAGTGCAATTTTAGAAAATTGTGAGGTAAGCAATGATGTAAGCAGGTGATGTAAGCCATGATGTCACTCCTTACTTGCTGATCAAGGGACAGCCGGCCACCTTGTGGAACAAGGTTTAATATTATTAAAATTTTGGGGTCAAAATCCAATTTTTACAAAGTTTTAAATGCCTATAAATACCCATGCATATGGCTGATTTTGGAGCTGAAAAAAATGGGGAAAAACAGCCAAGTTCTGGCCATTTTTCTTCAGAAAAATCCGAGTGCCAAGAGGGAGAGAAAGGGCAAGAGAAAAAGTTGGAAAAAAAAATCCCATGTGAAGTCACCTTGGTATGCTCGGTTTTGGAGCATGAATCAAGGAGTAAATCTGGAAATTTTTGGGGCCAAATCTGGGCAGTGGCTGAGTGAAAGGAAGGAAGAAAAGGGAGAGAAATTTCAGTGAAAAAAAATGGTGGTGTGGCCGAGAGTGAAGAAGAAACACCAACCAAGAAACCAAAAAGATTTTTGGTGTCCTATGTGTGTGCATGGTCGGCCATGAGTGTGCAGAAAATTTGGAGAAGAAATTTTGAGGTTTTGGGGCTGCCAAGGGGTCGGCTTTGGCTGCAAGAAGTCACCAAGTTTGGTGAAAAATTTTGGTGCCATTTGGTGAGCCAAAGCCGAGCATGTGTGCAGCCAAAGGGGAGAGGATTTTCGGTTCACCTTCCCTAATCCATGCCTAGGGTAAGTCAAGGTAAAATCCCTCAAACTTTAGTGATTTTTCCATGCAAGTTTGATGGATATTTATGGGTATGTTTGTATGTGCATGGCTGAAAATTTGGAACCCATTTGGAGGGGGAAAATCCGGCTGTAAAGGCAGCCAAGGAAAGCAAGGGAGCTTGGCTTCAAAGGTGTGAACCAACTTCCGAAAATTAAGAGGTAAATTCCCTAAACCCTAAGCTTTTGGTTCAAGCTTAATTTGGGAAATTTATAATGTATTTCAAGCATGGATTGTAAGAGCTTAAGCTCAAGTTTTATGGTTAATGCCCTAGACTAGGTGTAGTGCTTGATTAGGGTGTGTTAAGGGTGGTTGCTTATGGTTTTGTTTATGCTTGTGTGCATTATATTTGTGCTTGCTTGCATGCTAGGTTTGCATGGCTTTATGATTGGTATGTTCCCTATAAGTGTGCGGCCGGTTGTGGCTTGTGTGCATGGTTGTTAGAGCTAGCCATGGTGTAACGACCCAAGATCCATGTAGGGCTAATTACGCGAACTTGGGTCGCTACCTTACTTGCTTAACTTAAAACTTGAAGAAAATTTGCGGAAATTTTTTTTTTTTCTTTTCTTGTAAAACTTCTTTTGAAACTTCAAAAGACTTAACTTCATTTTAAAAATCATGACTGGAAGACTGCTCATGCGTAAAACATAAAACTTTAAGCTTATCTTAAGCATAACTTAAAACTGATTTTCATTCATAAAACTTAACTCCTTACTATGTACTCACTCGAGTACCGAGCTTTTACCCCTTAGGGAAGCTACTATACTGAAACATAACATAAAAACGTGGACCAGACCCGACCTAATGCGGATCGGTACAAAAAGAGGCAACTCATTGTCATATATACTGAAACTGAAACTGTACCATACATACTTAAAACATAATGTAAACACATTTTACATTTCAAACATATTTTGGAAACTCGTAGTGGTGTCCATTCCCACGTTTCACAGTCCGCAGCGCCATCCCTCCACAGCTTTGCATCAGGTATTGCCGGTAGGTTGTTTACCTACAGCATGAACGTAAGTAGTGAGCTAAAAAGCTCAGTAAGCACAATATTCTATCCGCATGCAAATGAAATGCACGACTACATGAACCAATTATGGTTTATTATTAATTCAATTATGGTTTCTCTACTAATCTTATCTTACTTCTATACCATGTGTGCACGTACTGAGGTACATAACCATGGAGTGGTTGAAGGTGGTCCATCAGATCCAACTCAAACCATGAAACAAAATGTTTAACATGGAGTAGTGGAGACAGTCCGTCCAATTCAAGTCAAACCATGGAACATACCGTTTGAACTTACCACGGAGGCAAGCTAGTACAACACAACAATCCTTACTTAGCTTAACTCTTGCTTACCATGTATTTCATTATTAGTGGACATGCTTCGTGATGCCACGCTATCTAACATAAAACATAACATGCTTCTGCATAACATACTATCTCATACTTAACATGCATGACATACTTGCATCATAACATAACATCATACATAGCATACATACTTCATGACATACTACATAACATGCTACATCTTAACATGAACATGACATACTGCATATTAACATAACATCATACATAGCATACATACTTCATGACATACTACATAACATGCTACATCTTAACATGAATATGACATACTGCATATTAACATAACATCATACATAGCATACATACTTCACGACATACTACATAACATGCTACATCTTAACATGAACATGACATACTGCATATTAACATAACATCATACATAGCATACATACTTCATGACATACTACATAACATGCTACATCTTAACATGAACATGACATACTACTTCATAACATCATAAATCATGAAATCCCATTCATGATTTCTTGAAAACAACATATGCAAACAAACATGTATTCATGCTGTAGGCGGAGTTGTACTTACCTTCCGTCCTACGTTCTTGCTTAACTGTCCCAACTAATGCTGTTCTTCTCCTGGTACACCTGCAGGTTCTGCCTGCTTGACAAAGGACATGATCTAACTTAAACTCGTGAAATGTTGGTGATCCTACCAACATGCTTACATGGTCTTGGTTGTATGTCCCTTTGGCGCAAAATGTCTAACTGGGTTACACTTGGTAACCTTACGTACTAAGCCTTACTAAACCCCTAAGGGTTACTTATCTTAATCCGCAATTATTGGGTCATATCTAATAATCCTTTAGTTGAGCTTAAACGGTATCCTTTAGGGTTATATTGGATAACCCTTAAGGTTAAACTAAATCAAAGTTACTAGTCAACCAAAATTAACCATGGTCAACTTCGGTCAACTACGGTCAACTATGGTCAACCCCCCCATGGGTCAACCTTTGGGCCTTGGGCTTGACCCGGTAACTCGGGTCTAACTCCAGGTTACCAATCGTAATCTAATCGCTTGCTAAAATCTTGCTTGAAAAATTCATTTTCCTTAACTTGGAAAGTTTAGGGAAATTAATCCCAAAACTCTTTTTACTTACTTGTAAAAATTCTTTGCTTAAATCATAAAAATCCAAACTCTTGGATTAATGCTTTATAAAATCATTTGGGGTTGAAAACCGCCCTTGGAACAGTTTTCCGTAGTCAAAATAATCGTTTGGAGTAGAAAAACAATTTTCTAAAACATTTGTAAAACTAGTGGTGCAGGAATTTTCAGATTCCCTGAGCACCCTTCGTAAAATAATTCCAATTTAAAAATCGGTTTGTAATCTGAAAAAGTTTTCTTCACAAAAGTTCTAGCTCTTGAAAAATGCTAAAACTTTCATGTTTTACAAAAATTCCAATTCGGCCTAGATTCGTACCAGTTTTGAGTTGAAACTGGCTGACCCCTGAAAACTGGGTCTGGGGACTTAAAGAAATTAGCCACGGGTTTTGGCATAAATGGAGGTCATTGGAGCCTCATTTTGGAAAACGGTCCACGTTGCCCCTAGAAAAAGTCGTTCTGAACAACTTTCGTGTTTTACGTTTTCCCAAATTCGGCCTCTAAAGGCCTGTTATTTTTCTTTTCCGAAAACTGGACAGATTTAATCCGAACCTACCAGTTTTCGTGCTTACTTGATTTTACGTGTCCTACTTCGCGGAACTAACTCAACCGATCACTCGGGAGCCTAAATAAACAACATGCAATGTTAACTAATGTCCCACATGTATCAACATGTCATCCCATCGTAGCCATGCAAACCAAACCGGAACCACAAAAACCTAGGTTTGCATGCATCTAGGATTTGCATCACATAAAATTGAACCATTCATGCAACACCAAAGCTAGGTCTAACATCCTAGCAAGCAAGCCATACACGGCTGCACCTAAGGCAGGGGACATACCAACCAATAAGCCATGCAATCCGAGCATGCAAACAAGCACAAATTTCATGCACACAAAGCACAAACAAAGCCATAAGCAACCACCCTTAACACACACCCTAATCAAGCACCACACTAAGTCTAGGGCATCAACATAAATTCTTGAGCTTAAGCTCTTACAATCCATGCTTGAAATACATATAAATTTCCCAAATGAAGCTTGAACCAAAAGCTTAGGGTTTAGGGAATTTACCTCATGAATTTTGGAAGTTGGTTCACACTTTTGGATCCAAACTTCCTTGCTTTCTTGGCTGCCTTCCAACCGGATTTTCCCCCTCCAAATGGGTTCCAAATTTTCAGCCATGCACATACAAACATACCCATAAATATCCATCAAACTTGCATGGAAAAATCACTAAAGTTTGAGGGATTTTACCTTGACTTACCCTAGGCATGGGTTAGAGTTGTTGAACCGAAAATTTCTCACTCCCTTTGGCCATCAACCACTCGGCTTTGAACCTCCAAATGGTACCAAATTTTTTTTTTCTCTTCTTTTCTTCCTTTAACCCACGGCCACTACCCAGAATTTCACTCTAAAAATTCCAGATTTCATCTTGGTTTTCCATGCTCCAAAACCGTGCACACTAACTAGCCTTTCTTTGGCTTTCTCTAACTTTTTCTCTTGATTCTTTTTCTTCCACTCTCTCTCGGATTTTTGGGGAAGAAATTGGCCAGAGTTTTGGCTGTTTTTCTGGAAACTTCCAGCTCCAAAAATCAGTCCAAATGCATGTATTTATAGGCATTTTAAACTTTGTGAAAATTGTATTTTGACCCCAAAATTTTCAACATATAAAACCTTGTTCCACAAGGTGGCCGGCTGTCCCTTGATCAGCAAGTAAGGAGTGACATCATGGCTTACATCACCTGCTTACATCATCGCTTACCTCACAATTTTCTAAAATTACACTTTTGCCCCAAAAAGTGAAAATTCTTGCAAAAATGCCCCCTAGGTGGCCGGTTGCTTTCTTGGTGATCAAGCCAAACTTATCTCATCATGATGACATCATGTGCTTACATCATCAATTTTCCAAAATTTACACTTTGACTCCAAAAGTGAAAATTCTTGCATTTATGCCCGTAAAATGTCATAACCGGTCATTTTGCTTGCTTTTCAAGCAAATGACATTCTCTTTATGATATTATGTGATTTTCTCATGCTTGAATCACATATTTTAAAAAATTACATTTTTGCCCCGAAAGACAAAATCCTTGCAATTTTACCCCCAAAAGTAGCCGGTCCTTATCTTTGCTTGCAAGGCAAGTCATTGCCTTATTGTGACATCATCTATTGACATCACTAAGCTTACTTCACATATTTTCCAAAATTTACACTTTTGCCGCAAAAGTGAAAATTTTGACATTTTTGCCCCTGACTTTGACCGGTCCTTTTGGTTAACTTGGTGACTAAATTTTCTATATTTTCATGTCCTTTTGCCATTGACCTTAACTAGTTGTTCTTGATTTTCTAGGGTGGTTTTAAAGCCTATTTGAGATATCTGGCCCATACTGACCTATTTTACAGTATTTTTTTCATACTGTATCATTTAACACTGTCAAGTCAACCGTTGACCACTCTTGGTCAAACTTTGACTTTCTTGGTCAAATTTGACTTTTTCGGTCAAACTTTGACTTTTCCGAAATTACGTCATTTTTCGTCCTTTTCGACTTGAAAGGGCGTTTTCTAACCTTAAAAACCTATTATGAGTCTTATTGAGCTATAAGACCTCGTAAAACGTATGAAAAACTCTTAACTGAGTTTTTCCGTAAACATCTCAACGTATACCCATAATTCCTTTAAAAAGGAAATGGCAACATGTAAATTTCTAGGTATTACACATGGTTTGGCTTGAATGCATGTATGAGATGTGATGCAAGTTCTAGTTAATGCAACCCTAGGCTAGTTCAGATTTGGTTTGGGTTGCATGGCTGCGTTAGAATCACGAGTTGATTCATGTGGGACGTTAGTTAACGTTGCATGTTGGTTACTTAGGCTCCCGCGTGTTCGGTTGAGTTAGTTCCGCGAAGTAGGACACGTAAAATCAAGTAAGCACGAAAACTGACAGGTTCGGATTAAATCTGTCCAGTTTTCGGAAAAGAAAAATAACAAGCCTTTAGAGGCCGAATTTGGGAAAACGTAAAACATAAAAGTTGTCAAGAACGACTTTTTCTAGGGAGCAACGTGGACTGTTTTCCAAAATAAGACTCCAATGGCCTCCATTTGTGCCAAAACCTGTGGCTAATTTCTTTAAGTCCCCAGACCCAGTTTTCAGGGGTCATCCGGTTTCAACTAAAAACTGGTACGAATCTAGGACGAATTGGAATTTTTGTAAAACATGAAAGTTTTAGCATTTTTTGAGAGCTAGAACTTTCGTGAAGAAAACTTTTTCAGATTACGAACCGATTTTTAAATTAGAATTATTTTACAAAGGGTGCGCAAGGAATCCGAAAATTCCTGCACCACTAGTTTTACAAATGTTTCTAGAAAATTGTTTTTCTCCTACAAACTGTTATTTTGATTATGGAAAACTGTTCCAAGGACGGTTTTCAACCCCAAATGATTTTATAAAGCATTAATCCAAGAGTTTGGATTTTTATAATTTAAGCAAAGAATTTTTATAAGTAAAGTAAAGAGTTTGGGGATTAATTTCCCTAAGTTTTCCAAGTAAGGAAAAGGCATTTTTCAAGCTAAAGTATAGCAAGCGATTAGTTTACGATTGGTAACCAGGAGTTAGACCCGAGTTACCGGGTCAAGCCCAAGGCCCAAAGGTTGACCCATAGGGGGGGTTGACCATAGTTGACCGTAGTTAACCGGAGTTAACCATAGGTCACTTTGGTTAACTAATAACATTGAGTTAGTTTATCCTGAAGGGTTATCTAATGTAACCCTAAAGGACACCGATTAAGCTAAGCTAGGGGTTAATGGATTTAACCCGATAAGTTAAGGATAAAGCTTAGGGTTAATGGATGATCTAACCCTAACAGTATGTTATGAGCTTAGTTTTAGTACACAAGGTTATCCAACGTAACCAAGTAAGCTGTTTTTATTCAAAGGGACATACAACCAAGACCATATAGGATAAGCATGTTAGTTAAGTCACCAGCATTTCATGAATTTAAATTAGAGCATGTCCTTTATCGAACAGGCAGAACCTGCAGCTGTACCCGGGAGAGGAACAGCATTAGTTGGGACAGTAAATCAAGAACGTAGGACGGAAGGTAAGTACAACTCCGCCTACAGCATGAACACATGTTTGTTTGCATATGTTGTTTTCAAGAAATCATGAATGGGATTTCATGATTTATGATGTTATGAAGTAGTTTGTTCATGTTATATGTTAAGATGCAGTGTGTCATGTTCATGTTAAGATGTAGCATGTTATGTAGTATGTCATGAAGTATGTATGCTATGTATGATGTTATGTTATAATGCAAGTATATCATGCATGTTAAGTATGAGATAGTATGTTATGCAGAAGCATGTTATGTTTTATGTTAGATAGCGTGGCATCACGAAGCATGTCCACTAATAATGAAATACATGGTAAGCAAGAGTTAAGCTAAGTTAAGATTATTGCATTGTACTGGCTTGCCTCTGTGGTAAGTTCAGATGGTATATTCCGTGGTTTGACTTGAATTGGACGGGCTGTCTCCACCACTCCATGTTAAACATTTTGTTTCATGGTTTGAGTTGGATCGGATGGATCACCTTCAACCACTCCATGGTTATGTACCTCAGTACGTGCACACATGGAATAGAAGTAAGATAAGATTAGTAGAGAAACCATAATTGATTTAATAATAAACCATAATTGGTTCATGTAGTCGTGCATTTCATTTGCATGCGGATTGAATATTGTGCTTACTGAGCTTTTTAGCTCACTACTTACATTCATGCTGTAGGTAAGCTACCTACCGGCAATACCTGATGCAAAGCTGTGGAGAGATGGTGCTGCGGACTGTGAAACGTGGGAATGGACTACTACGGGTTTCCAAAATATTTTTGAAATGTAAAATGTGTTTACATTATGTTTTATGTATGTATGGTACAGTTTCAGTTTCAGTATATATGGCAATGAGTTGCCTCTTTTTGTACCGATCTGCATTAGGTCGGGTCTGGTCCACGTTTTTATGTTATGTTTCAGTATAGTAGCTTCCCTAAGGGGTAAAAGCTCGGTACTCGAGTGAGTACATAGTAAGAGGTTAAGTTTTTATGAATGAGAATCAGTTTTAAGTTATGCTTAAGATAAGCTTAAAATTTTATGTTTTATGCATGAGCAGTTTTTCAGTCATGATTTTTAAAATGAAGTTAAGTCTTTTGAAGTTTCAAAAGAAGTTTTAAAAGAAAAGAAAAAAAAATTTCTGCAATTTTCTTCAAGTTTTAAGTTAAGTAAGTAAGGTAGCGACCCAAGTTCGCGTAATTGGCCCTACGTGGATTTAGGGGCGTTACAGGTTTGGTATCAGAGCAAAGGTTTTCTGCCATCCGGTTTCACAGTTTTGCCGCCAGCGCCACAGTTTTGTAAGTTGTTTTCTTACTCTGTGTAGTTATAAGATATTATAAAGACATGTACCTGTTGTTAAACCCAGGTTAGATTTATTAGGATCGAAGGGGACGATAAGGCTTCGATTGGCATTCCGAGGAATGAAGGAGGAGCTCCGCATCTCCGATAGGATCCAAAGCAATGGTTTCACGGAATGGAGAGTCTTTCCCGTTGATGTGCTGCAAGGACGCATTTCCAGGCTACGTTATATTGCAGTTTGGCACGCTTGTCCGAACGAGTCAATGGGCTACTACTGCCAACGGATCAGGGTTGCGCAGCGAAAGCGTGGTGGATACGCTATGTTTATGATATGATATAAAGAGATTGCGAGAAATCTCTAGTAGGATATGTTAAGATATGAATGGAGCATGAGTGATAGAAGTAGGAGCTAGAAGTTGGTTTGTCGTGGGTACGACAGAACCAAATTTCGTAGAAGTCTATCTTGCAACTGTTGTGCCCCAAGTTGCAATGATGATTGCTAGAGTAGCAATAAGAGATAAGATTGATCCCTGGTTAAGGGAAATTATGAGATAATGGGAAGTATAGATATTCCTAAGAATTACGATTATGCCCTTGTATTATGAGGGAAAAGTTTGAAGCAATGAGAAAAGCTTCTTTTATCCAAGAAGTAGTTGGATATTTTAGTATACCTTTCAATGCATCACTCGAACGATATTATGATTTTTCCATAATAAACTTTGAAAAGTTTCAAAGATAGTATTTTCAGAAGAAATGATTAAGCTATGATCTTATGTTAATAGAACCCCTTCACGTTTAGAAAGACGGCTAAATCCTTGAGGAAGGAATTCCAATATAGGGGCTGTCATCAGCATAAAGGTTCCGAGTTAGGAGCCATTATGAAAGGCCACAAACCTTGAGGATAAGTCCAAGAAAGTGGCCACCATGAAAAGCAAAGGGTTCTAATAGCATAGGATCAAGTTTCAAGAAAGAAACTATATTTTAGAAAGAGTATTGAAAGTATGGTACGAAGTATTTTCTAAGTATGGGAAAGATTTTACAGAAAGCTTTTCAAATATGAACAAGCTATATGTGATATGTTTTCAAAATATGACAAGTATCAGAAATACTTGCTCAACTTTTTACGTAAATAGTTCTTGTGATGCAGTAGGAAAGGAAAGTATGTAAGTATGTAAGTATGCAGTATGACAGGTAAGAAAGGAAAGTATGTATGTTAGCATGAAGTATGTATGATAAGCATGATAGTATGTAAGAACGTATGAAAGTATGAAGGCAAGTAAATATGATAAGTATGATAAGTATGAAGATATGAAAGTAAGATTATGGTTCTGTATAATAGATATGATCCCATTAAATGTTAAAATGGGAACATGAACGAACCATTATGGATTTATGGTGTATTTTTTTAAGAAAAGTCACCTAGAAGTATCCGAATTTTCAAGGACGAAAATTTTTTTAAGGAGGGTAGATTGTAATACCTAAAAATTTACACGTTGCCATTTCCTCTTCGAAGGAATTATGTGCATACGTTGAGATGTTTACGGAAAAACTCAGTTAAGAGTTTTTCATACGTTTTACGAGGTCTTACGGCTCGATAAGACTCAAAATAGGTTTTTAAGGTTAGAAAACGCCATTTCAAGTCGAAAAGGATGAAAAAGGACGTAATTTCGGAAAAGTCAAAGTTTGACCGAAAAATTCAAATTTGACCAAGAAAGTCAAAGTTTGACCAAGAGTGATCAACGGTTGACTTGATAGTGTTAAATGATGCAGTATGAGAAAATCCTGTAAAATAGGTCAATATGGGCGAGATAGCTCAAATAGGCTTTAAAACCACCCTAGAAAATCAAGCACACCTAGTTAAGGTCAAGGGCAAAAGGACATGAAAATATAGAAAACTTGGTCACCAAGTCACCCAAAAGGACCGGTCAAAGTCAGGGGCAAAAATGTCAAAATTTACACTTTTGGGGCAAAAGTGTAAATTTTGAAAAATATGTGAAGTAAGCTTAGTGATGTCATTAGATGTTGTCACAATAAGGCAATGACTTGCCTTGCAAGCAAAGATAAGGACCAGCTACTTTTGGGGGTAAAATTGCAAGGATTTTGTCTTTCGGGGCAAAAATGTAATTTTAGAAAATATGTGATTTAAGTATGAGAAAATCACATAATATCATGAAGAGAATGTCAATTGCTTGAAAAGCAAGCAAAATGACCGGTTATGACATTTTAGGGGCATAAATGCAAGAATTTTCACTTTTGGGGTCAAAGTGTAAATTTTGGAAAATTAATGATGTAAGCACATGATGTCATCATGATGAGATAAGTGGCTTGTTCACCAAGAAACCAACCGGCCACCTAGTGGGCATTTTTGCAAGAATTTTCACTTTTGGGGGCAAAAGTGTAATTTTAGAAAATTGTGAGGTAAGCGATGATGTAAGCAGGTGATGTAAGCCATGATGTCACTCCTTACTTGCTGATCAAGGGACAGCCGGCCACCTTGTGGAACAAGGTTTAATATTTTTAAAATTTTAGGGTCAAAATCCAATTTTTACAAAGTTTTAAATGCCTATAAATACCCATGTATATGGCTGATTTTGGAGCTGAAAAAAATGGAGAAAAATAGCCAAGTTCTGGCCATTTTTCTTCAGAAAAATCCGAGTGCCAAGAGGGAGAGAAAGGGCAAGAGAAAAAGTTGGAAAAAAAAATCCCATGTGAAGTCACCTTGGTATGCTCGGTTTTGGAGCATGAATCAAGGAGTAAATCTGGAAATTTTTGGGGCCAAATCTGGGCAGTGGCTGAGTGAAAGGAAGGAAGAAAAGGGAGAGAAATTTCAGTGAAAAAAAATGGTGGTGTGGCCGAGAGTGAAGAAGAAACACCAACCAAGAAACCAAAAAGATTTTTGGTGTCCTATGTGTGTGCATGGTCGGCCATGAGTGTGCAGAAAATTTGGAGAAGAAATTTTGAGGTTTTGGGGCTGCCAAGGGGTCGGCTTTGGCTGCAAGAAGTCACCAAGTTTGGTGAAAAATTTTGGTGCCATTTGGTGAGCCAAAGCCGAGCATGTGTGCAGCCAAAGGGGAGAGGATTTTCGGTTCACCTTCCCTAATCCATGCCTAGGGTAAGTCAAGGTAAAATCCCTCAAACTTTAGTGATTTTTCCATGCAAGTTTGATGGATATTTATGGGTATGTTTGTATGTGCATGGCTGAAAATTTGGAACCCATTTGGAGGGGGAAAATCCGGCTGTAAAGGCAGCCAAGGAAAGCAAGGGAGTTTGGCTTCAAAGGTGTGAACCAACTTCCGAAAATTAAGAGGTAAATTCCCTAAACCCTAAGCTTTTGGTTCAAGCTTAATTTGGGAAATTTATAATGTATTTCAAGCATGGATTGTAAGAGCTTAAGCTCAAGTTTTATGGTTAATGCCCTAGACTAGGTGTAGTGCTTGATTAGGGTGTGTTAAGGGTGGTTGCTTATGGTTTTGTTTATGCTTGTGTGCATTATATTTGTGCTTGCTTGCATGCTAGGTTTGCATGGCTTTATGATTGGTATGTTCCCTATAAGTGTGCGGCCGGTTGTGGCTTGTGTGCATGGTTGTTAGAGCTAGCCATGGTTTGGCTTGAATGCATGTATGAGATGTGATGCAAGTTCTAGTTCATGCAACCCTAGGCTAGTTCAGATTTGGTTTGGGTTGCATGGTTGCGTTAGAATCACGAGTTGATTCATGTGGGATGTTAGTTAACGTTGCATGTTGGTTACTTAGGCTCCCGCGTGTTCGGTTGAGTTAGTTCCGCGAAGTAGGACACATAAAATCAAGTAAGCACGAAAATTGACAAGTTCGGATTAAATCTGTCCAGTTTTCGGAAAAGAAAAATAACAGGCCTTTAGAGGCCGAATTTGGGAAAACGTAAAACATGAAAGTTGTCAAGAACGACTTTTTATAGGGAGCAACGCGGACCGTTTTCCAAAATTAGACTCCAATGGCCTCCATTTGTGCCAAAACCCTTGGCTAATTTCTTTAAGTCCCCAGACCCAGTTTTCAGGGGTCATCCGGTTTCAACTAAAAACTGGTACGAATCTAGGCCGAATTGGAATTTTTATAAAACATGAAAATTTTAGCATTTTTCGAGAGCTAGAACTTTCATGCAGAAAACTTTTTCAGATTACGAACCAATTTTTAAATTGGAATTATTTTACGAAGGGTGCGCAAGGAATCCGAAAATTCCTGCACCACTAGTTTTACAAATGTTTCTAGAAAATTGTTTTTCTTCTACAAACTGTTATTTTGATTATGGAAAACTGTTCCAAGGACGGTTTTCAACCCCAAATGATTTTATAAAGCATTAATCTAAGAGTTTGGATTTTTATAATTTAAGCAAAGAATTTTTATAAGTAAAGTAAAGAGTTTTGGGATTAATTTCCCTAGGTTTTCCAAGTAAGGAAAAGGCATTTTTCAAGCTAGAGTATAGCAAGCGATTAGTTTACGATTGGTAACCGGGAGTTAGACCCGAGTTACCGGGTCAAGCCCAAGACCCAAAGGTTGACCCATAGGGGGGGTTGACCATAGTTGACCGTAGTTGACCGGAGTTAACCATAGTTAACTTTGGTTAACTAATAACATTGAGTTAGTTTATCCTGAAGGGTTATCCAATGTAACCCTAAAGGACACCGATTAAGCTAAGCTGGGGGTTAATGGATTTAACCCGATAAGTTAAAGATAAAGCTTAGGGTTAATGGATGATCTAACCCTAACAGTATGTTATGAGCTTAGTTTTAGTACACAAGGTTATCCAACGTAACCAAGTAAGCTGTTTTTATTCAAAGGGACATACAACCAAGACCATGTAGACTAAGCATGTTGGTTAAGTCACCAGCATTTCATGAGTTTAAATTAGAGCATGTCCTTTATCGAACAGGCAGAACCTGCAGCTGTACCCGGGAGAGGAACAGCATTAGTTGGGACAGTAAATCAAGAATGCATGAACACATGTTTGTTTGCATATGTTGTTTTCAAGAAATCATGAATGGGATTTCATGATTTATGATGTTATGAAGTAGTATGTTCATGTTATATGTTAAGATGCAGTATGTCATGTTCATGTTAAGATGTAGCATGTTATGTAGTATGTCATGAAGTATGTATGCTATGTATGATGTTATGTTATGATGCAAGTATGTCATGCATGTTAAGTATGAGATAGTATATTATGCAGAAGCATGTTATGTTTTATGTTAGATAGCGTGGCATCACGAAGCATGTCCACTAATAATGAAATACATGGTAAGCAAGAGTTAAGCTAAGTTAAGATTGTTGCATTGTACTGGCTTGCCTCTGTGGTAAGTTCAAATGGTATATTCCATGGTTTGACTTGAATTGGACGGGCCGTCTCCACCACTCCATGTTAAACATTTTGTTTCATGGTTTGAGTTGGATCGGATGAACCACCTTCAACCACTCCATGGTTATGTACCTCAGTACGTGCACACATGGTATAGAAGTAAGATAAGATTAGTAGAAAAACTATAATTGATTTAATAATAAACCATAATTGGTTCATGTAGTCGTGCATTTCATTTGCATGCGGATTCAATATTGTGCTTACTGAGCTTTTAAGCTCACTACTTATGACGCCCCCTTACCACGTAGGGCCGTCACGCCTTACTTACTTACTTACTTACTTGAAAACTAGGGATATTTTTTTTTTTTTTGAAACATACTTACAAAACATTTGTCTTTAGCAATATATCATTACTACTTACATAAACGTTACTTAAGGTCTTTAGTTCCAAAATACCATGATACATAACTTGTCTTCATCATGTATATACTTATATATACAAAACTTCTTTACTTATCAAAAGATTTGCGGAAACTATGTGTAGTCGTATCCATACTGCCTTCGTCCGCCGCCACACCGCTCCAACAATGCCCAGTATTAAGCTGCGGGTTTCTTACCTACAGTATGAAATATAACTTGATGAGCTTCCGCCCAGTAAGCACAAACATAATCTCACAAAACATTTAAAACATCATGAAAAACATACATCATCATATGCATATGCGTGAACCATTTATGTTCCATTTATGCATTTCTTTTAGCTTACTTATCTTTCCTATGGGCCCCATAGTGTACGTACCATCATTTATTTAGCGCGCCTCCAGGTTACAGATAGGGGTTGCAAGATCCCTAACTGCTCTGGGAACATTGGGTGATTACACCCTCCCGCATCAACGAGAGGGTGAATCCTTTACTTTAACATGAAAAATCCTCCACCTTGGGGGAGGTCGGTACGACACTTCACTTGTGATTTCTTACCATGTTATTTATCTTTAGTGAACATACCTTATGATGTCACTATATGATAACATACTTTTTATCTCATTAATAACATGGCATGGCATTCTTTTCCTTCATGGCATTTGCAAATATGACATTTTTATATACATGACATTTTGCAAATATAGCACTTTCATAATCTTTTGCAAAAATAGCACTTTTTATAAACATAACATTTTGTAAAAATAGCACTTTTTAATAAACATGGTATTTCATAGATATAGCACACAACATATTGCAGCATATTTGAAAACCACATACTTGAACATAGTTTACTAGTTTTCATACTGCAGGTGAGGTTTGTACTTACCTCTAGTGCCGTATCCTTAGAATCGCGTTCCTTAAATTCGTCGGCAACGGCAATTCACTTTCCTGATATACCGAAAATATAGGATCAGGATCCCTTCGTAAGGTGTTGGTGACCTACCAACACTCACATTTACTTTTGGTTGTATGTCCCCTATACATGATATCCATCTTGGCCACTTTAATCCCCATTCTCTAACGAACTTCGATTAATCCTTATGAGGTTACTTTGGGTAACCTTTTTAGTTTGGAGCCTTGTTCTACTAGTGGGCTTTGTTCATACATCCTTGTTATTGGGTTATTTCCATTAACCCTTTAAATCTTAGCCCAATTGTACATGTGGGTATCCCTTAGGGTTATATTGGGTAACCCTTAAGGTTAACCTTATTTAACCTTGGGTCAACCTTTTGTCAACCCTTGGTTATCCTTGGGTTTGTAACTCAGATATAATATCCAGTTACCGTTCGTAATCGGCTTGTTTACCAATTTTACTATAAAATTACTCCTCCTTATTTTTTTGGAAAATCTTGTGTAATAAGTTTCCAAAAATCCTTCATCTTGCTTGTAAAATTTTAACTCCTTTAATTAGAAAATACCTTGGTTAAATTTCATTATTTTCTTTAACTTGTAAATTCTTGGTTGAAACCCTCTTTTTCTTTACTTTGTGGAAAAATGTGAATTTCAAAACCGAGCCCTTAAAATTCATGGTTTTCGAAACAAATCTTTAATAAAATCATTTGGGGTCGAAAACCACCTTTGGAATGGTTCCCGAAGCTAAAATAACCATTTAAGAACACTTCACAATTTTTCTAGAAAATATTTTCGTGAAACTCATGTGCAAGATTTCGGGCTCCCTACACACCTTCCATAAGTCACGCCCAGTTTAAAAATCGGCTTGGAATTTGAAAAACTTGTCTTCACAAAAGTTGTAGCTATCAAAAAATGCTTAAACTTTTGTGTTTTGCACAAAATCCAGTTCGGCCTAGATCAGTACCAGTTTTTATTTGAAAACGGGTTAACTCTGAAAAACTGGGTAAAGGACGTCCCAGGGTTCAGCCACGGGTTTTAGGTAAAACGGAGGCTGTTGGAGCCTTATTTTGAGATTCTATCTAAGTTGTCCTCTAGGAAAAGTTGTTCCGAACAACTTTCGTAACAACTTTCGTGTTTTGAGTTTTACCTTATTCGGCCTCTAAGGGCCTTGAAATTACCCTTTCCCGAAACTGGCCAGATTCGAATCCGAATTGGCAGTTTCGGTTCCTCATTTCGGTTTACGTCCTATTCGCGGAATCTATCTCGACCGATCACATCGGGAGCTTATACCACAACAAGTAGCGCTTCTAACGCCCTATTGAAACCTATAAATCCATTTCATTCAACTCATGCAACCCAAATCCGAAAATTTAAAAACCTAGGTTGCTTCGCTCTAACACATGCATCAACACATACAAGCATCACAAAAATCCATCCCTAATCTAGCATGCTCTCATGCTCTCATCTTAAGGGACATACAACCTAATTTCTAGCATGAAAAATCCATCATTTTCAAGCACAAATTTTAAAGCAAACAAGCATCAAAAATCAGCCAACCAAACCCTAACCTTATCAAGCACACACACCATCAATGAGGGCATAAATTTAAAGTGGACTTATGTCCTTACAAACCACTTGAATCAATATCAAAAACACTTAAATAAGACTTGATTTCAAGGTGGTTTAAGATATTTACCTCAAACCCAAGTTAGGGTTTTGAAATCCCAAAATCTTCCTTGGTTCCTTGGCTTGCTCTAGCCCACGGCTTCTTCATGAAAAATGGCATCCAAAATTTTTGTTGTTAGTTCTTTCTTGCTCTAACCAACCGAACCTTAATCAAGAGAAAAACCAAATTTCTCTTACCTTCTTCTCTTCTTCCTTGTTCGGCCAAGTCTTGGAGAAATCCACAAAAATTTTCTCAAATGCTCCTTCCTTGCTTGGCTCACGGATTGGTACAAGAAAATGAGATCCAAGAGATTTTTTTTGTTAGCTTTTTCTCATCTCTAACCGAGCACTATCAAGGAAGAAAACCAATAATTTTTTTCAAGATCCACATACCTCTTTTTCTCTTGTTCTTGGTCGGCCAACTTTTGGAGAATCACCAAAAATTTTCTCACTTTTCCTTAGCTCTCCCTCTAGAACCGAAACCCCAAGGAGATGGAAACCCAAAATTTCTCTTTGCTCTCACTCTCTTCCCTTCTCTCTAGCTGCCGAATATCTCCAAGAAAATGAGAGCTTTTGGCTCACTTTTTCCCACAAAAGGCACAAGGAATGGGAGGACTTGTTGACATGACTTAGTGGTTGGTTTCTTGCCCTTGATTCAAGGCTTTTGTCTTGTCATTTCCCTTCCTCTAGCTGGCCGAATTTGACAAGGGAAATGGGGGTTGAGTGCTGAAAATTTTGGGGCTAAAGAGGGACATGTGGCAGCCCTTGTATGGTCCTAGAAGGCTTCTAGAAAAATCTCCCACTTAACTCACCTTTTGGTCCTTAATTTATGGCTTTATGCCATGCCTTGTTGTCCTTAGTTTTCTTTTCTTTCCTTCCTTCCTTGTGCAGCCGAAGTTATGGAGTGATGGGGGTTCCATGTGCTTGCTTGGATGAGTGGGAGGTGATGTCATGAAGCATGGTAAGGTGTCCTTGTTTGGTTAGATTTGGAAGACCACTTAGTTACTCAAACCAAACCAATTTCCTTTCTTTTCCTTCTAGTTGCCGACCATGATGGAGGGGCTTGATGGCTACCGGATTTTGGTGGGGAAATGGCATGGGTTTGACTCATTATTTTAAGCAAAAGTGACTAGACTTGATGGATAAAAGTGGTTCAACTTTTTCCTTGATTTAGGGCTTTATGTCTAGTCTTGTTTCCATTGAATTTTTCTTTCCTTGTTGTCTTCCATGTGTGGCCGGCCATTAAGCATGGTAAAATCCACATGATGCAACTTTGAGTTAGTGGAAGGTGATGTCATTGAGGTGAGGTCATCTTCCACTAGCTCTACCAAGGTCTTGTTTGGCCATTTCGTTCTTTCACAACTCCTTTCGCGCTCTACAGTTATTTTCAATACTGTGATGAGCATTCTTATTTTATATTTTGGTCCAAAAATTCTTTCATGTAAATTTTGGACCGAAACTCTCTATCTCCAATTTTTCAGAGACTTTTTTGCCCTTAATTCTTTTTCGGTGTGCTTGATTTTTCTAGGGTGGATTTACGGCTCATAAAACTTCATTTTCGGAGTTTCTTTCCATACTCCTTCATCATACTTGTGAAGTCGACGTTGTGACCCGTCACGGTCAAACTTTGACTTTTTGATCAACCCTTTGACTTTTTTGGTCAAACCTTTGACTTTTTCGGTCAAAGTTGACTTTCGTAAAATTTCATCCTTTTTCATTCTTTTTCCTTTAAAAACTTTATTCTTGGCTCGTAAATCATCAATTAAGTCTCATAATCATTAAATGAGGACCCGAACATTGTTTGAATAAAATTATGAATTTCTCATTAGTATTCATAATTTTTCATATAACACATCATAAATACATAAATTAGACTCTAATTCCTTATGAATAAGGAGATTACAAGTCTTCAAAATTTCGAGTCTTACACTACTTACGTTCATGCTGTAGGTAAGCTACCTACCGGCAATACCTGATGCAAAGCTGTGGAGAGATGGTGCTGCGGACTGTGAAACGTGGGAATGGACTACTACGGGTTTCCAAAATATGTTTGAAATGTAAAATGTGTTTACATTATATTTTAAGTATGTATGGTACAGTTTCAGTTTCAGTATATATGGCAATGAGTTGCCTCTTTTTGTACCGATCCACATTAGGTCGGGTCTGGTCCACGTTTTTATGTTATGTTTCAGTATAGTAGCTTCCCTAAGGGGTAAAAGCTCGGTCCTCGAGTGAGTACATAGTAAGAGGTTAAGTTTTTATAAATGAGAATCAGTTTTAAGTTATGCTTAAGATAAGCTTAAAATTTTATGTTTTATGTATGAGCAGTTTTCCAGTCATGATTTTTAAAATGAAGTTAAGTCTTTTGAAGTTTCAAAAGAAGTTTTAAAAGAAAAGAAAAAAAAAATTTCTGCAATTTTCTTCAAGTTTTAAGTTAAGTAAGTAAGGTAGCGACCCAAGTTCGCGTAATTAGCCCTACGTGGATTTAGGGGCGTTACACCGGATCTGTCGCACGTGTTGGAACACGAACCAATCGAGATTCGCGAAGACCTGACTTATGAGGAGAAGCCAGTCCAAATCTTGGCACGAGAAGAAAAGGTCCTAAGGAATAAGGTCATACCGTTAGTAAAGGTATTATGGAGAAACCGCCATATTGAAGAAGTGACATGGGAACGGGAAGAATACATGAAGAGAGACTACTTTTCGAGGACGAAAATCCTGTAAGGAGGATAGGTTGTAAGACCCGAATTTTTGTAGACCTGTAATTTCCTTGTTCATAAAGAATTAAAGTCTAATTTATGTGTTTATGATGTGTTACATGAAAAATTATGAATAATAATGAGAAATTCATAATTTTATTTAAACAATGTTCGAGTTCTCAATAAAATTTCTATGAGACTCAATGAATGATTCATGAGCCATGTAGGAGGTTTTTGAAGGAAAAAGAACGAAAAATGATGTAATTTTTTTTTTTTACAAAAGTCAAAGTTTGACCAAGGACAGGTCAAAACGTTGACTTCACAATATGATGAAATGCAGTATAAGAAGAAACTGCGAATATTTTTATGATCAAGATAGTAGAGATAAGCCGTAAAACCACCATAGAAAATCAAGCACACCAAGATAAGATTAAGGGCAAAAAGGTCTTCGAAAAATAAGAAAGAAAGTTCTTCGGTCTGATTTTTTTCAGAAAAATTTTGAACCGAAGTACAGTATGAAAACATGGAACATAGAATTGGAAATAACTGTGTGACACAACAAAGAAATGGATTATTTTGGAGAAAGAGAACAAGAGCCAAACAAGGCCCTTGTTTTTAAGGGATGACATCATATGGATGACCTCACAAAGTGTAAGCTAAGCAATGGGAAAGGAAAGGCTTAGGAGCCTCCACATCCTCCTTAGCCAACCACTCCCCTTTTTCCACCCAAAAAGTTCGGCCAACCCCCCCTTTTTCTTTCCTCAATTTGGCAGTCATGTGAAGCATGGGAAAAAGCCACTTTTTAAGGGAAAAAGTTGATCAACCAAGCTCTCCCTTCCCTCTATAAATAGCCCCCCAAAAGCCCATTCTTTTTATTCAAGAAAAGAAGCCAACCTCTTGCAATTTGCTGCTCAAAACTGTGGGTAAGAGGGAGAGAAAGAGAAGAGAAATCAGAAAATTTCTTTAGGGGTTTTCTTCCTTGGGGTGTTCGGATTGTTAGGGAGAAAGGAGGAAAATTTTAGGAGGCTTGGAGACCCATTTTAAGGCAGCAGCTGCCGTGGGTTTGGGGTGAGGAAAAAACTGAAATTTTGAGGGGAAAACTTGTGTGAAGGTTTGGCTCTAGGGTGATCCACCAAGAGGAGAAGTTCAGGTGCTCTAGGGAGGCCAAAACCGTGAGCCACCAAGCAAGGAAACCTTGGAAATTCCAAACCCTAACTTGGGTTTGAGGTAAATTCTTGAACCATCTTGAAATTAAGTTCAAATCTAGTATTTTTATGGTGATTCAAGTTGGTTTATAAGGACATAAGTCTATTTAAATTTTCAGCCCTAATTTGTTGGTGTGTGTGCTTGATTAGGGATTAGGGTTTGGTTGGCTTGATTTGATATTTGCTTGCTTGATTTTTGTGCTTGAAAAATGGTTAGGAAGTATGCTAGATGTGGTTGATATGTCCCTAAATTTTTGGTCACAAGACCTGCCCTAGGCAGTGGCTGGTCGGCTGCTAGCTTAGGGGTGAGATGATGAATGCTTGTTGGTGTGGAATGCTAGATAGAACCCATGCAACCAAGGATTAGGATTTTCGATTTGAGGTTGCATGAACCCATGGGATTTGTATGCTTGTATGAATGGGACGTTAGAAACGCTGCATGTTTGATGAGTAAGCCCCCGAAGTGGTCGGTCAAGATAAAATCCACGAACTAGGACGTAAATCGGACTAAGCAACCAAAATTGTCAATTCGGATTCGAATCTGGCCAGTTTCGGGAAAGTAAAATTTTAAGGCCCTTAGAGGCCGAACGGGGTAAAACTCGAAACATGAAAGTTGCTCGGAACAACTTTTACTAGAGAACAATGCAAGCAGAATCTCGAAATGAGGCTCCAACGGCCTTCGTTTCCCCCAAAACCAGTGGCTGATCCCCAGACCCAGTTTTCACTCGGTTTTTCACGGTCAGCCAGTTTCAAACAAAAACTGGTACTAATACAAGCCGAACTGGATTTTTTGCAAAACATGAAAGTTTTAGCATTTTTCGAGAGCTACAACTTTTATGAAGACAAGCTTTCCAGATTCTCGATGGATTTTTTAAACTGGGCACGTTTTAAGGAAGGTGCGCATGGAATCCGAAAATTCCTGCACCTTGGTTTTACAAAAATGTCTTCTAAAAACTGTAAAGTGTTTTTAAACTGTTATTTTAGCTACAAAAACTGTTCCAAAGGCAGTTTCCAACCTTAGACGATTTTATAAAAGATCTGTTTCTAAAACCATGAACTTTGAGGGCCCGGATTTGAAATTCAATATTTTTCCAAGAAGTAAAGAAAAAGGGGTATCAAACCAAATGTTTTCAAGTTAAGGAAAAAAAAGGGCGATTTTACGCCAAGTGCTTTCAAGTTAAGAAGAGAAATGGATTTTTAAGTCGAAGTACTTTCAAGTTAAGGAAGTAAGAATTTTTACAAGCAAACTAAAGGATTTTTGGAAGATAATTACAAAAGATTTTCCAAAAGAAAGGAAATGAAATTTTAAGGTAAAATTGGTAATCCAGCCAACTACAGACAGTAACCGGATATTATATCCGAGTTACGGGGTCAAGCCAAGGATGAACAAGGGTGGACTACTAGTTGACCAGATGTTAACTTTAGTTGACCCAAGGTTGAATTAAAGTTGATCTTAAGGGTTACCCCATATAACCCTAAGGAATACACGAAATATAGGATTGGGCTAAGATTTAAGGGTTAATGGATATGACCCAATAATGGGGATGTATGAGCAAAGCCCAAAGGTAGAATGGAACCTAAACCCTAGTGGTATGATTTAGGGTTTAGCGTATAAAAAAAATGAGGTTATCCAACGTAACCTCTTAAGGATAATCAAAGTTTGATTATCCTTAATAAAGAAGGGTGATTAAGGTAACCAAGATGGATATCAAGTATAAGGGACATGCAACCAAGAGTAGGCATGCGAGTTGGTTGGGTCGCCAACACTTCATGATACGATTATGATCCTATATTTTCCATATAACAGGAAAGTGACCTACTGTTGCCGACAAATCTAAGGACGCAACATTAAGGAAACGGCACAAGAGGTAAGTACAAACCTCACCTGCAGTATGAAAGATAGTATATTTTCAAAAGTATTATTGCATGTTTTTATATTATGTTTAAAGCGATGCTATGATTGCTAAAAGTGCTATATTTGCATAATGCTATGTTTATGAAATGTACTATATTTGCAAAATGTCATGTTTATAAAAGTGCCATAATTGCAAATGCCATGAATGAAAAGAATGCCATGTCATGTTATGAATGAAATGAAAGTATGTTATCATATAGTAATATCATAAGGTATGTTTACTAAGGATAAACAACATGGTAAGATATCACAAGTAAAGTGTCGTACCGACCTCCCATCAGGTGAAGGGTTTTTCATGTTAAAGTTATGGATTATCGCCCTCTTGTTGATGCGGGAGGGTGTAATCAATTATGTTTTCCCAGAACAGTTAGGGACCTTGCAAACCCTAACTGTATCTGGAGGCGCGCTAAATAAATGATGGTACGTACACTATGGGGCCCATAAGAAAGATAAGTTCAAGTTAAAAAGGATTGCATAAATGAACCTAAATGGTTCACGCATATGCATATGATGAATGTTATGTTTTCAAGATGTTTTAAATATGAAATTTGTTTTGTGAGATCACGTTTGTGCTTACTGGGCGAAAGCTCATCACGTTTATGCATATGGTTCACGTTTGTTTTATGATTCAAAAAAATAATAAAAATAAAAATAAAAATAAAAAATATTCCTAAATTTTCAAGCAAAGTAAGTTAAGTAAGTAAGGTGACAGCCCTACGTAGAAGGGGGCGTCACACATTCGAGGTTCCAACTTCGACATCATTCTTTGTGTAGGCGAAAATGTGAGCGTAGGGTCCTAGCGGGGCCTCCAAACGTCCCTGGTTAATCTGCGGACCTTCGATCTTGGCTTGCATATTATGAAGTTGGGTCCCTTGTGGCTTCAGCTGGTTCTGCTTGTTGGTATAGTAGTTCTTGGCAAAATGCCCTACTTGCCACATAAGTAACAAGTATTGGAGCCAAGTTTGCATTCATCTGGATGTTTCTTTCCACACTTGGAACATTTAGGGTAGATGGTGTTGTTCTTCTTCTGGGGATGGTTTTCCATTGAAATTTCCCTTTCGCTTGTTGTGGCTTTGATTGGGGTGATTGCCATTAAGATTGGATCTGTTTCCCTGATTATTTAGTTGATTTCCTTGGTTCTACCTTGACTACGACTTCTCTTTCTTCTTTTCTTCAAAGAACTTGGCCCTTTCTTGTTTAGCTTGGGCAAGACGATACTCAGCGCGTAGTGCTCTTTCAACACATTCCGTAATAGTTGTAGGTGGTTTCTCGCCACTATCAGAGCGAAACATGTCTAACATCCACCTAACCCTTTCATCCTCGGTTGGCACAAGGTGAAGGCAAAGTTATGCCAGTTGATCGAACTTGCGGACAGCCTCAATTACATACATAGTGCCTTGCTTAATATTGTTGAATTCATTCTGCTATGCTTTCATAACCATTCAGTTGTAGAATTTGTCATTGAATTCCTGAATGAAATCATTCCATGTCATCTCAAATACATTCCTCCTCATTTGCACAGTTTCCTACCAATAACAAGCATCTTTCTTCATGACATATGAAGCACAAAATACTTTTTCTTGATCTGTGAGGTCCAAAAGTTCAAGACTATTTGAAGGGAGGTTAACCATTCCTTAGCCTCTAAAGGATTAGTGGATCTTTTGAATTCTGGTGGTTTCATATGTCAGAACCTCACATACAACGGTTCCTGTCGGACCACAGGTTAGGTGGCTTGAGCCGCAAGCACAGTTGGTGCTACAGGCTGAGTTGGGACAGCTGGTGGAGGAGGTAGTTCTTGATTTTGTTGAGCAAGCTGTTCGCGGAGATTCTGCATTTCGCGCTCTTGGTCCTCCAATCTACGCTGAAGGTTAATGACCATTTCAGCTAGGTTTACTTCTTGGGGTCGTCTTGCTACTGCCGCTCAAGGGCGTACCATGACTTTATATATAAGTCTAGTATTCAACTGTTGGGATCTATAGGTGCCCTAAGGATAGAAAATTAATATTAGGGATTTTCTGTAAATATGACATTTTGATATTAATAAGAGGAAGTTATTAATGTTTAATAAGTTGTGTCCTATTTACTTTCATTTGTTGATTGTATGATTATTTTGAGCAAACATAAAATACTCCTAGGCTGTTGGTAATATATCGAATTACCATATGAATATGGGGTATGCATAGAAGACGTGGTAATTTGATAACAGTCTAAATAAATAGTCTGCAATCAACGGAATAAGATTTGGGGATCTTATTCATGATAAGATTGTAAAGGTTGTCTACTTCCTTGGAGGGATGGTTTGTCTTGACCATCGGATAGGTTCCGAGTAGAAACTTTAATGTATACCAGTATTGAGGTATGACATTAGACTGGACCTAAAGTGTTATTTGATTCGGTTTAATAATTATGTTTATAAGAATCAATGATGCTTTGATTATCATCCTGCTTTAATCTTAATCCTGAAATGATTACTTGAGTTCGCATCCATGACTTATGTACTTGGATGCACTAAAGGTGAGACACTATTAATTCATGGTCAACATACTTGTGTTTTGGGTGCATGACTTATGGATGGAGAAATCAAGATTCATAGATATGGAATCCATAGCTATCTTAACGATAGTAAATGTTATCTACTTAAAGGCATTATTCGGGGATTGAAAGATAGTATAATAAGATCTTGGCCATCGGTTTACTTTGTGTTCTCTGATGGTTTACCAATTGTATGGTTTTACAATTGGTGGTTCTTTCAATGGAGAATAATGGAACTTTAAGTTAAAATGATTGAAAAGGTAAAACGGAAAAAGTCCTTAATTCAATCATGGATAACATATGGGGATTAAGCAAGCGATGAATAAATCATGGAAGAAGCACTACGTGAGAGAGCTTTCGTAATACGGTATGTAAACAGGAGTTCAGCTTCAAACTTTTAGTGGAATAGTTTTGAAGTTGATAATTGATGGATAATTAATCTGGGATTAATTTTTCACAATTATAGGAGCCTCTTTACATATTTCTATCGGGTCCCTCTATTAGCTCATATAGTTCCACGAAGCGTCTCGGGATTTGTTCCTAATGAGATCGGTAAATTATAAATGGAATTTTGTAATGTCTATTAAGACATGGTACTTTCTAACATGCAATCTGGAAATGATTGGACATGTGAAATTAGTAGACAAATGATTTGTCAACATGTGATTGGTTAATTTGAATTTTGAAAATAAGATTGTGTTTGAATTTTGGAAAATAAAAATTTTCTCTCCTAATTAAAAGTGTTGCACGTTTTTTAATTGTATGGAGGGAAGAAAATTTTGTTTCAAACTTATTTAAATATATTCCTAACATTTAATTATTAATTGGTTTAAATAATGGAGATTATTTCATGAATTTTTCTTTCCTAATTAAAGAGGTGCATGGTTTTTGTGTGGAAAGAAAATTTGAAATATTTTATTAATTTAAATTAATTAATATGGATAATGTTTATGGGAAATATTTATTCAAATATGTGAATCCTATTTAAATTCGAAAAGGTTTAAAAGAAGTTTGAATCAAGATAGGACTAGGATCTTTTGACTAGTCTAGATTCTTGATTTAAAATTTAAACCACCAATCATGATCTATCTTACTTGTGGCCAAATTTTAGTTGAGATTTCCTATTGAAAAATTGTTTTTAGGTTCAATGAATCTAATCCTAAAGTTGTATGATCTTTTGGTTCAAGATTTATCTAGAAAAATAATTATTAATTATTTTTCAAGTAGGAGATAAATTTTGAAAAGGATTGGAATACTATATAAAGGCTAGGAGTTCTTGAAAAACCAATTTTTTGATATTTTTCAAGGGAAAAACGTTTTTGGAAGAAAAAATATTTTTTTAGTTTCTTCCACATCAAAAATTCGACTTTCTTGTGAGAGAGAAAAAGAAAGAAAATTCCATTGAATCAAAACTGTGAGGAAGGTTAAACCGAGTGATAATTTTTCATAGGAGGTTAACCGGTTCTTGTTTTGTAGTTTTGAAGAAAGAAGTTGGATCAAATTCTCAACGAGGATCATCGGAATTGAGAATGAGGGATCTAGACTTCGGAAAGTATTACCGGTCGCTTGGATTCATAGAACGTGTGCCCACACACACTCTGAGACGTTGAACACGAGAATAGTAGAGAAGACACGTTGATCAAACGCTCTAGCAATTCCGGAATCCAAGAAATAAGGTACCCTTGATCATGAATTAATTTATTGTTATATGCATCATGAGCTTCTTTTCCGGAAACGGCATAAAATTTTTAAAACTTCCGCTGCGCCGTAACTCCGATACCGGATCCGTTTTTTCCAACATCAACCTAAAAGAACCCTACTTTTTTAATATTCCAGACGAAGTTATTTTAACTTAAGCGTAGCCTTATGAAATGAGTTTTATTTAAACATAATGATAGAGGTATAACTCATAAATCATGGCATATCATATCTTAAAAGCATTATGTCATAACATCACATAGTCATAAGCTCACATAACGATCAACAATACTGGTCATAGTTAGTAATAGAGAATACATAAATCATAAAGATAACACAGGCGTCACCAAATACATAAAATAGATAATAGATAAAACATCCACAACAAATGGCAAACTATCTGATAGGGAACTACTACACTCGATCTTCTACTAACAGTCATGGACCATCAGTCTCGTCATCTTCTCCTTTAGTGAAAAGCTCGGTGGGGTCCTCCTCTTTTGAACTGATACGGGCATCTTCGTCTACCACGGCTTTTGGTTGGTGCGGGGTTGGTGCCTCAACATGTGTAACGCCCCACCTAGCGTAGGCCGTTACCCGTGCATGCATACATACATTCGTAACATAAGCTTACTTATTTAGCTCGTAAAAACACAGCGGATTTTTTTTTTTTTTTTTCACAGTACACAAAACTATGTACATATACTTAAAACATTGTTTCTCTACATAAACATATTAAATATTACTTATAAAATATTTCTTGTCTTTTATAAGTGTATACCACACCAAAATGCGTAGCGGCTCCATATACCACGATTTTACATTGCTTGACCCGCTACTCCCCACCGCATCAAGATCAGCTGACAGGCGACTTACCTACAGCACAAACTCAAAACCGTGAGCTTAAAGCCCAGTAAGTACAACTCCTAGGCCGTAAAACAAATAACAACAATATAACATCTAACACACAATAACATAACATAACATAACATATACATTGCATACTACATATAGCATACATGACATACTTAGCATACATAGCGTACTTAGCATACATAACATACTTAGCATACATAACATACTTAGCATACATATAACACTTAGCATGCATAGGTCATCTTATGCTTCATTATCTTTCATTATATCTTATGGGCCCTTAGTCTACGTGTTCGTATCCGGCGCGCGACTATGAATTGTCTGGGGCGGCCAAACCAATTCCAGTTCAATTCACAGTCCGACCCGACCTGACGCGGGTGGAACGACACGGCTCTTAATTTCTTACTTAACCTTATTTACGTGTGAACATACACTTCTGATGTCATCTTTCTACTTAGCTTCTTGCTTATCTTGTCTTAGCATATGTCTACATACTTAGCATTTTTCATGTTGCATACATGATACATAGCATATAACACAGAGCACATCAACGAGTCTAATAGTCTAATCCTATTAGCTTGTGCTGTAGACGGTGTTGTACTTACCGTCTATACTTAGTTGTTACGCAGATCATCGTCCAGTCTCTGCTGCAGAACTCCTCCTGCTTGATGGAAAGTTGTACATCAGTCTTCAAATTCATCTCTTTCGTATGTTGGTACTAACCAACATTTTTACGGGTTTTCGGCTATATGTCCCCCTAACGTAGAGCCTCTTGTAACCCTTAGGGTTATTTTGAAAAATCGTGTTGTATACTTAGCCCATTTAGAAAACATCGGGTTAGGTCGAACACCTACCCTTGGGCCTGTGTATAAACTTGTTATCTTGTTGGTCAACCACAGTCAACCATTTTGTGAGCTAAAGTCAACCCTGTCGGGTCAACTCTGGGCTTTGGGGCGAAGCCCGGTAACTCGGGTGCTGAATCCCGGCTACCACACGTTCTACATTTTTCTTGAAAAGACTTAGCTTAAAAATCTCTTTTCTTTGAAAACTTGACTTGAAAATCCTTTTTATAACACTTAGCTTAACTTTCATAACTTACTTTATAAAAATTTCGTGAATCTTGGCTTATATTTTTATAAATTGGTCGAGGGTCGGAAACTGCTTTTGGGACAGTTTCCGTGCTTGAAATCATGTGTTATGTCCGAAAATCATTTTTCCTAAGTTGGTTCTACAAAATTCGTGTACAGGATTTTGTTGAATCCTGCACCGTTTTCAGGTTTTAGCTTATAGTTAAAAATCTGTCTCGAGTTGGAAAAAGTTTCCTTCACGAAAGTTCTAGCCCTCGAAGAGTTCTAAAACTTTCGTGTTTTACACTTTTTCTGATTCCTTACCATTTGGTGTCAGTTTTAAATCAAAACCGAACTCAATATAAAAACTGGGTCTTCTGACCCACCTACGGTTTTTCTTGGAAAAGTAGGCCTTTGGAGCCTTATTTTGGCAAAGTGCCCGCGCTACCTCCTAGGAAACACCCTAGTCTACAACTTTCGTGTTTTATGTTTTGGCCAATTCGGCCTCTATCAGCCAACTGGGATGTTTTACCGAGGCTGTCTCCTGGGAACCCGAGAGACAGTTTCGGTTTTTACATTGCTTGTTACGGCCTAAGACGTTGGTTCTAGCTCGACCGCCCACTGCGGGAGTTAAGTTCAAAACAGGCAGCGCGTCTAGCGTACCCTCACGGCTAACTAAGCCAACCCTCGTGCTCGTGCAACCCACAAACCCGAGCCTAAATTGCCTAGGGATTGCACGGTTCCTCTAGCTTGCATGCATCAACCTATCTAGCATCATAATTCATAAATCTTCAAAGCATTCAAACATACATCAAATCTGACCTAATGGGGACATAAAGCCCTAAATAAACCCTAGCATGCATTCTAGCATAATAAGGCACAAAACCGAACTCAAAATTTCATGCACACATCAACCAAGCCACTCGGCACACACACACAAGCACACACGGCAACATAGGCATCATAGGGCAGAAATTTAAACCACATGCACGAGCTTATGCTCTTACAAATTTTTGCACAAAATACACATAAATCAAAGCTTGAAAACCAATTTAAAAGCTTGAGAAAAAATTTTAGAATTATACCTCAAGTGTGTGTGGAATCCGGCCCTAGGGTTTGGTGTACCCGAATTGCTCCTAGCTCCCCCCTTTGGTTCCTATGCTCGGCTGGCTGCTTGTGAGGCACCAAGCACCAGATTTTTTTTGGCTCCTTGGCTGGTCCTAAGCTTGCTCGGCCACTAAGGGTCTCTTGGCCCCAAAACTGAAAATTTTTCTTCTCCTCCAAGCCACCTACCCGAGGCTTCTCTAGAGGCAATTTCAGCCTCCAAAAGTCACTCAAGCTCACCCTTGGCTTGTCTAGCTAACCCGAACCCCTTGGCTCAGATTTTTCCCCAAAAATTTGGTCTCTCACCCACGGCTTCCCCTGCACCAAGGCACGGCAGTGGCTGCACCAAGTGACCAGAAAATTTTCTCTTCCCTCCCTCTCGGTTTCTAGCCTCCCCGAAGATGGATTGGAGTGATTTGGTTCGAAAATTTCTGAGTTCCCTTGGTCTCTCTCTCTCTCGGATTTTCTTGGAGAAAAAAGGCAAGAGTTTAGTTGTGTTTTTTGAATAAAATGAATTAGAGGAGTGAGCTATTTATAGAGCTCTTGAACAAGCTTTTGAAATTTATGTTTTTGACCCCTAAATTTTTCAAAGTTTAGCCTTGTTTCCCAAGGCTTGGCCGACCAACATGGGGGGTGGAGAACACCTAAGTGTGAGTTGTCATGGGACATGTGTCAAGTGTTGATTGGGCCACCACACCAAGAGGATAAGCATGAAAGTGTTCTAGAAAATTTCTAGAACAAAACTTTGGTTTTTGACTGAAAATCTTGAAACGTCGAGTTCAAAAATTTAAATTCCAATACTGTAAATATTATTTTACAGTTTTTGGATTTTTAACGTGCCGTCGGAAAATCGGGTCGAAAAATCTTTTTCTTGTTTTCTCAAACCCTTGTTGCCCTATGAACTCAATAAAATCGCCGGATTCTTAAATAGGATTTCCGGAGTCTCATTTTCATTATCTGTTAATAAAAATGAGTTTCTGCGATATTTCTCGTGAAAAACTGATCTTAAAATTCATGATTCTTAATTTCGACCATTTTGGTCAAACGTTGACTTTTCAGGTCAACGGTTGACTTTTCGGTCAAAATTTTGACTTTTCATAAAATGATCAGTTTTCACTCCTTATCGTCCGAAATATCAGTTTTGAGCCTTTTTAAGCTATAAAAGCCCATAATACACACATGAAAGTTCTGAACTGAACTTTTTCATAAAATTGCATAAACTGCACATGTTTAATTCTTTACAAGAATTGATAGCATGAAAAACCAGATATCACAACATGGCTGCTAACGTCCTCCACATTTTGTAATTTCCTTCTTGGAGGAGTATCTACCCTCTCTGCTCTCAGGTGCATGTCGACGTAAATGACCTCTGAACATAAGTGGTCGTAATCTGGATATGGTCAGGGAAAGTACACAAGTGCTCGTATCTCGTGGGGAACTCCCTGCCAAAACAGCTCACATGCGTCATGTTGGCGCAGTTCATAAGGGCACTCGACTAGGAGATCCTCCTCGAATCGGCGTTTGTACTCCTGCATGCTCTCACCTTGTACAGGTGCCCATCTCGCCACCCAAGTAAATAAGCGACGTCCTTGTGCATGTGACACCCCGAACCACCCACCTGACACCCACGCGGGGCCGACCGCGCGGATGCGGGGCGCTGGAACCGTCACCTTCATACATAACTCACTATACTTTGAAAATGCGGAATAATATATATTTTTTTTTTGAAATTTCTTTTGAACATCGTTTTAAAACTTTCTTTGAACTTCATAATTTGGATTTCATTTTAAAATCTTGACTTGAAACCCATGCACTAAAATTGTGCATCGTACTTTGAACATTTCATACATAATTAACTTCATACTTAACATACATGAAAACTTCATAACTTAAACATAATGCGGAAAATATTGCGTAGTGGTATCCCACACCGCCCTTCACTCGCTGCATCATCTCCAAGCCCACTAAGTAAGGCTACAAGCCTTTTATCTCTACCTGCAGTATGGAATATATCTGATGAGCTGACGCTCAGCAAGTACAAACTGAAATCTCACAAAACATTTAAACATCTTGAAAACGTACTTCATCATAAAACATATGCATGAACCATTTATGTTCATTTATGCATTTCCTTTTAACTTGTACTTATCTTTCATATAGGCCCCATAGTGTGCGTACCCTTAACATATAGCGCGCCTCCAGATACAGTTAGATGGGTTTGCAAGGTCCCTAACTGCTCCAGGAAAACATAAGTGATTACACCCTCCCGCATCAACGAGAGAGCGAATCCATAACTTTAACATAAAAATCCTCCATCTTGGGGGAGGTTGGTGCGACACTTTACTTGTGTATTTTTACCAAGTGGCTTATCATTAGTGAACATACCTGATGATGTCACAAAATCATAACTTATAATGCACATGACATATTTTAACATAATATGGCCGCTTTAAAACATGACATCGTTAAAATATGGCATTCTTTAAAATTCTTTAAATCATGGCCTCATTTAAACATAATAGCTTTAAAACATAGCATCTTAAAAAGCATAGCATTTGAACATAGCATTTAAACATAGCATTTCATACTTGAACATACATTACTATTTTTCCATACCATAGGTGAGGTTTGTACTTACCTTAGGCCCTATGCTCTTGACCCATCATTCCTCATGATATCTCAACAGGTTCCTATTCCTGTTTCAATCAAAGGAGGTGTAAGATAAGGTAAACTTATCTTACCATAAATCGCGACATATGATGTTGGTATCCTAACCAACATCTATGAGCAATCCTAGACGTGTGTGTTGTATGTCCCCTCTAATATCTCTTGTAAGCCCGATTGGTCACTTTCTTTTTCATGGGCTTATACTTTACTTTTTCTTGGTTCATAATCCATTGGGTTATTATCTCTTCAATAACCCTAGGTCTTAGCCCATTTCATTAATCTTGGTATCCTTTAGGGTTATATTGGGTAAACCTAAAGTAAACCTTTTGGTCAACCCAAGTCAACATGTAGTCAACTAAGGTCAACCCCCTTTGGGTTAAACGTGTAAGACCCGAAATTTTGTAGACTTGTAATCTCCTTGTTCATAAGGAATTAGAGTCTAATTTATGTAATTATGATGTGTTATATGAAAAATTATGAATAATAATAAAAAATTCATAATTTTATTCAAACGATGTTCGAGTCCTCATTTAATGATTTCGAGACTTAATTAATGTTTTACGAGTCAAAAGTAAGGTTTCTAAAGGAAAAAGAACGAAAAAGGATGAAATTTCACGAAAGTCAAAAGTTTGACCAAAAAGTCAACTTTGACCAAAAAGTCAAAGGATTGACCAAAAAGTCAAAGGGTTGACCAAAAAGTCAAAGTTTGACCGGGACGGGTCACAACGTCGACTTTACAAGTATGATGAAGGAATATGAAAAGAATCTCCGAAAATGGAGTTTTATAAGCCGTAAATCCACCCTAGAAAAATCAAGCACACCGAAAAAGAATTAAGGGTAAAAAGGTCTCCGAAAAATTGGAGAAAGAGAGTTTCGGTCCAAAAATTTAACGGAATAATTTTTGGATCAAAATATAAAATAAGAATGCTCATCACAGTGTTGGAAATAATTGTAGAGCGCTAAAAGAGCTGTGAAAGACCGAAATGGCCAAACAAGGCCTTGAAAGAGCTAGTGGAAGATGACATCAACTCTTGACATCACCCTCCACTAACTCAAGACTTCAAATGGCAGCCCCCTACCCCCATAAAAGTCCGGCCATCTAGACAAGGAAAATAAAAGAAAATTGGTTAGTTTTGGTAACTAGATGACCCACCAAAGTCTAACCAAGCAAAGGACAAGAGCCCATGCCCATGACATCATCCTTTACTATCTTAAGCTTACTTGTGCAACCATCTTTCCCTCCCTCACAGCCGGCTGCAAACCCAACAAAAGAAAGAAAAGAAAATCAAAGGGAACAAGACATAAAGCCATGATTTAAGGACCAAAATGTTGAACAACATGGGAGAAAATTTGTGAGATCTCTAGGACCAACCAAGAGAGGACACATGTCCCTCCTTACCCTTTAATTTTTGGCAACCAAGGCAGCCATCCCCCTCCCTTTGGTCAGCAACAGCTGGTGGCAACAAAGAAAAGAAAAAAAAATGGGAACAAAGGCTAGACATCAAGCCTTAAATCAAGGAAAATGTGCAACCACTCCTATCCATCAAATCCCTTCACTCTCTAGTCATTTTTGTTGAACAAAAATGAGTCAAACCTATGCCTTTCCTACCCCAAAAATCCGGCTGCTCAACCCTCTCCCACTCCCTTAATTTCGGCTGCACAATGGACAAGAAAGGACTAGACACAAAGCCTTGAATCAAGGGCAAGAAACCAACCACCAAGTCACATCACAAGTCCTCCCTTTCCTTGTTCCTTTTGGGGGAAAAAGAGAGCCAAAAACTCTCATTCTCCCTTGGTCATTTTCGGCAGCAAAGAGGAAGGAGAGAGAGAGAGCTAATCAAAGAGATTTTTTTTGGAGTCTTTCATCTCCTTGGTGAGTTCGGTTTCTAGAGAGAAAGAGCAAAGAAAAGTGAGAAAAAGTTTGGTGAACCTTTGAGTGTGTTGACCGAGCAAGAGAAAGAGGAACAAGAAAGGGGAGAGTGAAAGCAAAGATAAATTTTTGGGTCTCCATCTCAAAGGTCTCGGTTTTGCAAGAGAGTTAGAAAGCTTGAGAAAAATTTTTGGTGAAGTCTTCAACGTGGTAGCCGAACCAAACAAGAGGAAAAAGAGGTAAGAAAAAACTTGATTTTTTTCTTCTTGAAATCTTGGATTAAGGGTCGGTTTTGTGGAGCCTTAGAGCTAACAAAAATAAAATTTTTGGATCTCATGGTGTGGTGAAGCCGTGGGCTAAGAGCAAGCCAAGGGAGGAAGGAAAACTTTGGGATTTCAAAAACCCTAACTTAGGTTGAGGTAAATCTCTTAAACCACCTTGAATCTAAGCTTTATTTAAGTGTTTTTAAGGTTGATTCAAGTGGTTTGTAAGGACATAAGTCCATTTAATTTTCAGCCCTATTTTTAGTGTGTATGTGCTTGATAGGTTAGGGTTGGTTGGCTGATTTTTTTTTTTATGCTTGATTGCTTTCAAATTTGTGCTTGAAAATGATGGATTTTTCATGCTAGAAATTAGGTTGTGTGTCCCATAAGATGTGGCCAAAAATCTGCCAAGGCAGCCCCCGTTGATGCATGCTAGCTTAGGATGTAAACCGGACAACACTCAAAACTGCCAGCTCGGTTTCGAACCTGAGCAGTTTCTGGAAAATGAAAATATCATGCCCTTAGAGGCCGAATGAGGTAAAACTCAAAACACGAAAGTTGTTCGGAACAACTTTTCCTAGAGGACATCGCAAACAAAATCTCGAAATAAGGCTCCAAAGGCCTCCATTTTACCCGAAACTCGTGGCTGAACCCTGGGACGTTCTCCACACAGTTTTTCAGAGTTAACCCGTTTTCAAATAAAAACTGGTACTGATCTAGGCCGAACTAGATTTTGTGTAAAACACGAAAGTTCTAGTATTTTTCGATAGCTACAACTTTCGTGAAGATAAGTTTTTCAGATTCCGAGCCGATTTTTAAACTGGGCGCGTTTTGTGAGAGACGCGCAGAGAGTCCGAAATCAAGCAATTGAATCTCACGAAAATCTTTTCTAGAAAAATCAAGAAGTGTTCTTAAATGGTCATTTTAGCTTCGGAAACCATTCCAAAGATGGTTTCCGACCCCAAATGATTTTATAAAATATTTATTTCGAAAACCATGAATTTTAAGGGCTCGGGTTTGAAATTCACATTTTCCCATAAAGTAAAGAAAAAGAGGGTTTCAACCAAACATTTCCAAGTTAAAGAAAATAATGAAATTTAAGCCAATGAATTTTCTAATTAAAAGGGTTAGAATTTTTACAAGCAAAATGAAGGATTTTTGGAAGTTAATCACACAAGATTTTCCAAAAATAAGGAAGGGAAATTTTAAAGAAAATTGGTAAACAAGCCGATTACGAACGGTAACCGGATATTATATCCAAGTTACAAACCCAAGGATAACCAAGGGTTGACAAAAGGTTGACCCAAGGTTAATTAAGGTTAACCTTAAGAGTTACCCAATATAACCCTAAGGGATACCCACATATATATTGAGCTAAGATTTAATGGGTTAAAGGAAATAACCCAATAACAAGGATGTATGAGCAAAGCCCATTAATAGAACAAGGCTCTAAACCAAAAAGGGTTACCCAACATAACCTCATAAGGATTTATCAAAGTCCAATAAAGAATGGGGATTAAAGTGACCAAGATGGATTTTATGTATAGGGGACATACAACCAAAAGTAAATGTGAGTGTTGGTAGGTCACTAACACCTTACGAAAAGATCCTGATCCTATATTTTTGGTATATCAGGAAAGTGAATTGCCGTTGCCGACAATTTAAGGAACGCGATTCTAAGGAATACGGCACTAGAGGTAAGTTCAAACCTCACCTGCAGTATGAAAACTAGTAAATTATGTTCAAGTATGTGGTTTTCAAATATGCAGCAATATGTTGTGTGCTATATCTATGAAATGCCATGTTTTATGAAAAGTGTTATTTTTGCGAAATGCCATGTTTATAAAATGTGCTATTTTCGTAAAATACTATGTTTATAAAAAGGTGCTATTTTTGCAAACGATTATAAAAGTGCTATATTTGTAAAATGCCATGTTTATAAAAATGTCATGTTTGCAATTGCCATGAACGAAAAGAATGTCATGCTATGTTATGAATGAGAGAAAAGTATGTTATCATGTAGTGACATCATATGGTATGTTCACTAAAGATAAATAACATGGTAAGCAGTCACAAGTAAAGTGTCGTACCAACCTCCCCAAGGTGGAGGATTTTTTTTATGATAAAATTATGGATTCGCCCTCTCGTTTATGAAAGAGGGTGTAATCACTTATATTTCCTGGAGCAGTTAGGGACTTGCAATCCCATCTAACTGTATCTAGAGGCGCGCTATATGTTAAGGGTACGTACACTAAGGGGCCCATAAGAAAAATAAGAAAGTTAAAGAAATGCATAAATGGAACATAAATGGTTCACGCATATGCATATGATGATGAATGTTTTCATGATATTTTAAATGTTTTGTGAGATTATGTTTGTGCTTACTGGGCGAAAGCTCATCAAGTTATATTTCATACTATAGGTAAGAAACCCGCAGCTTAATGTTGGGCATTGTTGGAGCGGTGTGGCGGCAGACGAAGGCGGTATGGATACCACTACGCATAGTTTCCGCAAATCTTTTGATGTAAAGAAGTTTTTGTATATAAGCATGTATGATAAAGACAATTTATGCTTTATGGTATTTTGAGAACTAAATACCTTAAGTAAACGTTTACTTAAGTAGTAATGATGTATTACTAAAGACAAATGTTTTATAAGTATGTTTCAAAAAAAAAAAAAAAATATTCCTAATTTTCAAGTAAGTAAGTAAGTAAGGTAAAGAGTGACGGCCCTACGTAGTAAGGGGGCGTCACAAAACGTTGGGCTTTGGGCTTAGCCAGTAACTCGGACATAATTCCGGTTACCGTTCGTAGTCGGCTTGATTACCCATTTTTACCTTAAAACTCCATTTCATTATTTTTGGAAAACCTTATATAATTATCTTCCAAAAATCCATTAATTTACTTGTAAAAACTCTTACTTCATAAATCTTGGAAATACTTTGCTAAAATCATTCTTTTCCTTACTTCTTGGAAAAACGTGGAATTTCAATTCTAATCCTTAAAATTCCACTCTCTTCTTGAAAAATCTCATTTTCCTTTAACTTATGGAAAATCCCATTTTTCTTCAACTTTGAACATTTCGGGTGAATAATCCAAAAACTCTTGTAAAAATTCATTTTCTTAAAACCGAGCTTCATAAAATCATTGAGGACTGAAAATCGCCATTGGAACGGTTTTCATAGTCAAAATAACGGGTTAGAACACTTTACATTTTTTTTTGAACACATTTTGTAAAACTTTGGTGCTTGGATTTTCGGATTCCCTGAGCACCCTTCATAAAACCAATCCAGTTTAAAAATTCATTCATTATCTAAAAAACTTGTCTTCATGAAAGTTGTAGCTATCAAAAAATGCTAAAACTTTCGTGTTTTGTACAAAACCCAGTTCTAGCTAGATCAGTACCAGTTTTCGTTTGAATGTGGCTGATCCTGAAAAACGGAGTGAAAACTGGCCCTAGGGATCAGCCACGGCTTTTCATAAAAATGAAGGCCTTTGGAGCCTTATTTTGAGATTCTGTCCACATTGTTCTCTAGTAAAAGTTATTCCGAGCAACTTTCGTGTTTTAACTTTTACCCCGTTCGGCCTCTAAGGGCCTGATATTTTCTCTTTCCCGAAACTGGCCAGTTTCGACTCCGAAATGGCAGTTTCGGTTGTTAATCCGGTTTTACGTCCTAGCTCGCGGATTCTATCTCGACCGATCACATCGGGAGCTTAAACATTAAACAAGCAACATATCTAACGTCCCATACATTCATCCTTGTCCATCCATTACACCCATGCAGCCCATACAAGCCGAAAACCTAAGACCTATGGGTTGCATGGTTCTTGTTCTTGCATCCTTTAAACTAGCATCACATACATCTTAATCCATCAACCAAATCAGCCACTGCCTTAGGGCTGATTTGTGACCAAAATTTAGGGAACTTAAATAACACATCTAGCATGCATCCTAGCCATTTTCAAGCATCAAAAATCATGGAAGCAACATCATAAAATAAGCCAACCAAACCCTAATCCCTATCAAGCACATACACCGAAAATCAAGGGCTATAAAAAGAGATGGACTTATGTCCTTACAAACCCATCTTAAATCACCATAAACATGCTTAAATGGGACTTAATTTTAAGCTTGGTTCAAGAATTTTACCTTAACCCAAGTTAGGGTTTGAAAATCTCTTTTTCTCCTTGGTTCCATGGCTCACGGATTTTGGCTCCTCCAAGGGATCCGAATCCTCCTTCATGGCTCACGGATTTTTTTGCAAGAAAAGGAATCCAAGACACTTTTTGTTAGCTCTTTCTTGCTCATCAAAACCGGACCTTATAAGATGAAAAATCCAAGTTTTTACTCACCTTTTTCCTTCTCCATGCCCACGGATTTTTGGCTCCATTAGAGCACCAAAATCTTCTCTTGGTTCCTCTTGCTAGAACCGAACTCATCACATGGCTCACCCACGGATTTGGCTCCCAAAATTCCAGATTTTCTTCCTCTCTTTTCACTCTCCAAACCCACGGTTTGCTGCCCGAAAATGGGTCTCCATGGCTCACCAAATCTCTTTCCTTTCTCCCCTAGCAAACCGAATAACACAAGCCTCATGCTCTAGCATTTTTTTTTTCCAGATTTCTTCTTCTCTTTCTCCCTCTCTCTCCCACGGTTTTTCTCTTGAAAATTGGCAGAAAATAATGGAGGAAATGAGAGGGGGAGAGCTGCCGAAAGTCATGAGGAAAAAGGGAGAGTTGATCACTTTTCTTTTCCTTAAACCATGGCTTTATGTCATGTCCTTCTCCATCTCTTAGCTGGCCGAAACTCCAAGGGAGAAATGGGTTGCTTGCTGCCGAATGTGAAGGAGAAAAAGAGGGGGACATGCAGCTGATTTTGTGGAGGAAAAGGGGGAGTAGTTAGCTTGCATTTGTTGGCTTTGTTGACCCACCTTTTTCCCTTACCCACCTTTTTCCCTTAAAAAAAGGCTTTATCACATGCTTTCTTGTCCTTGAAGTGCAGCCGGATATTGAAGGGGGAATGGCTGCCTTGTGTCCGGATTTTTGGGGGATTTAAATGGTTGATTGCTTGGCCATGGGGAGGGCTTGTTGACAGCCAAAACTTTTGGAGAAACAAGGGGACAAGTGGCATGCAAAGGGTGCTCACTTTTTCCTCAAAAAATGGCTTTATGCCATGTCTTTCTTTTCCATCTTTTCTCATGCTTTTTCTTTGTCCTTCTTTCCTTGTGGCTTGCCGAATTTTGTTGGAGGGAATGGGAGTGTGTTGGCTGAATCTTAATGGAGTGGAAAAGAGCTCCATTTCTTTACTTTAACTAGATCACATTTAGTTCCCATCTAGTTAGATCTTTAGGGAGACATCATCCCTTAATTTTGGGCTTTATTCCATGCTTTCTCTTTTCCCTTTGGTTGCAGCCGAATATTGAGAGAGCAAAGGGAGTAATGGCTGCTGAAAATTAGAGGGACAAGTGGCACTTAATTAGGTGCAAGGGAGGTGGGTTGATGTCTTTTTCCACTAACTCCCACAATGCCTTAAATGGCCATTTTGTTCTTCAAATTTAATTCATTTTCCTTTCCTTTGTGTCACACAGATATTAAAAATACTATGCTCCATAATTTGGTCCAAAATTCTTCCTTGTAAAAATTGAACCGAAAACTTTCTTTCTCCAATTTTTCGGAGACCTTTTTGCCCTTTAATTCTTAATTCGGTGTGCTTGATTTCTAGGGTGATTTTTACGGCTTATTCTTGCTTTCTTGACCATAAAAAGTCTTTGTAGTCTCTTCTTATACTGCATTTCATCATTTTTCGAGGTCAACATTTTTGACCCATCCTTGGTCAAACTTTGACTTTTTGGTCAACCCTCTGACTTTTTGGTCAACCCTTTGACTTTTTGGTCAACTCTTTGACTTTCTTAAAATTTCATCATTTTTCATTCTTTTTCTTTCCTTTTCGTCCTTTTTGACTCAAAATGCCGTTTACCAACCTCAGTATTTTTTTCTGAGTCTCATAGCCGGTTTAAGAGAAAATTCTAACCTTGGCTAATAAAATTACGAATTTCACATGTGATTCATAATTTTCCATGAAATATCATAAAAACACATCATGCGGACTTCTAATTTCTAATAAAAAGAGAAATCTTAAGTCCATGAAAATTTCGGGTATTACATCCTACCCTCCTTAAAATATTTTCGTCCTCGAAAATCGGATAATTCTACGAGGCTTTTCTCAAAATTCACCAGAAATCCATAATGGTCTGCTCATGTTCCCATTTTTAACACCTTAATGGGATCATATCTTTTATACAGAACCATAATCTTCCTTATATTTCATCTTATTTCATACCTCATATCCTCATACTTTCATACTTTTATGCTTACTTTCGTCATTCTTTCATTCCTATCATCATACTTTCATCATGTTCATCATACTTTCATCATACTTTCATTCTTTCATACATATCATCGTACTTCATATTGCATCGCAAGAACCATTTTCATGAAATTTCTTAGCAAGTTTATCATATATCTTGCAATTTTGAAAAGCATATTATATTATATAGCTTTTCCATACATGAAAAATATATCGTATCTTCATATTTACGATACTTTTCTTTAACTTTACTTTAGGGCTCAGCAAATATTGAAAATATTTTTCTTTCAATTTACTTGAAACTGAGGACCCTCTTAGTACAGAGTTAATCTCATGCTATTAGAACCCCTTTCTTTCATGGTGACCCCTGTGACGCCCCGAACCACCCACCTGACACCCAACGCGGGGCCGACCGCGTGGATGCGGGGCGCCGGAACCGTCACCTTCATACTTCATACTTACTATACTTGAAAATGCGGAATAAATTTTTTTTTTTCGACTTACTTTTTTTTTTTTAAACTTCTTTTGAACATCATTTTAAAACTTTCTTTGAACCTCATAATTTGGATTTCATTTTAAAAATCTTGACTTGAAACCCACGCACTGAAATTGTGCATCGTACTTTGAACATTCCATACATAATTAACTTCATACTTAACATACATGAAAAACTTCATAACTTAAACATATGCGGAAAATATTGCGTAGTGGTATCCCACACCGCCCTTCACTCGCTGCATCATCTCTAAGCCCACCAAGTAAGGCTACAAGCCTTTCATTTCTACCTGCAGTATGGAATATATCTGATGAGCTGACGCTCAGCAAGTACAAACTTAAATCTCACAAAACATTTTCATTTAAACATCTTGAAACATACTTCATCATAAAACATATGCATGAACCATTTATGTTCCATTTATACATTTCTTTTAACTTCCTTATCTTTCTTATGGGCCCCATAGTGTACGTACCCTTAACATATAGCGCGCCGCCAGATACAGTTAGATGGGGTTGCAAGTCCCTAACTGCTCCAGGAAAACATAAGTGATTACACCCTCCCGTCTCGATGAGAGGGCGAATCCATAACTTTAACATAAAAATCCTCCACCTTGGTGGAGGTTGGTACGACACCTTACTTGTGTATTTTTACCAAGTTTCTTATCATTAGTGAGCATACTTTATGATGTCACTATATCATACATACTTAACATTTCGTTCATAAAACATAGCATGGCATCTTTAGACATGATATCTTTAACACATGGCATCTTAAAAACATCTTCAAAACATGACATCTTTAAAGCATTTTAACATATCTTGAAACATAGCATATTTGAACATACATATTATTTTTCCATACCACAGGTGAGGTTTGTACTTACCTTAGGTCCTATGCTCTTGACCCATCATTCCTCACGATATCTCAACAGGTTCATAATCCTGTTTCAAAGGAGGTGTAAGATGAAGATAAGGTTAACTTATCTTACCATAATCGCGACATATGATGTTGGTATCCTAACCAACATCTATGAGCAATCCTAGATGTGTGTGTTGTATGTCCCCTCTAATATCTCTTGTAAGCCTGATTGGTTACTTCCTTCTTCTTGGGCTTATACTTTACTTTAACTTGGTTCATAATCCATTGGGTTATTATCTCTTCAATAACCCTTGGTCTTAGCGCATTTTATTAATCTTGGTATCCTTTAGGGTTATATTGGGTAACCCTAAAGTCAGCTCTTAGTCAACCCAAGTCAACATATGGTCAACTAAGGTCAACCCCCTTTTGGGTCTAACGTTGGGCTTTGGGCTTAGCCCAGTAACTCGGACATAATTCCGGTTACCGTTCGTAGTCGGCTTGATTACCCATTTTTACCTTAAAACTCCATTTCATTATTTTTGGAAAACATTATATAATTATCTTCCAAAAATCCATTTATTTACTTGTAAAAATTCTTACTTCATAATTCTTGAAAATACTTGGCTAAAATCATTCTTTTCTTTACTTCTTGGAAAAATGTGGAATTTCAATTCTAAACTCTTAAAATTCCACTTCTCTTGACAAAAATCTTATTTTCCCTTTTTAACTTGGAAAATTTCATTTTTCTCTTTAACTTGAGAGCTTTGGGTGTATAATCCCAAAAACTCTAAAAATTCATTTTCTTAAAACGGGACTTCATAAAATCATTACGGACCGAAAATCGCCATTGGAACGGTTTTCGTAGTCAAAATAACATTTTAGAGACACTTTACATTTTCTAGAAAACGTTTTTGTAAACCAAGTGCTGGAAATTCTCGGATTCCCAGAGCACTCTTCATAAAACCAATCCAGATTAAAAATCCATTCATTTTCTGAAAAACTTATCTTCACGAAAGTTGTAGCTATCGGAAAATGCTAAAACTTTCGTGTTTTGCACAAAACCCAGTTCTGGCTAGATCAGTACCAGTTTTCGTTTGAATGTGGGTGATCCTGAAAAACGGAGTGAAACTGGCTCCAGGAGTTAGCCACGGGTTTTCATAAAAATGAAGGCCTTTGGAGCCTTATTTTAAGATTCTGTCCACGTTGCTCTCTAGTAAAAGTTGTTCCGAACAACTTTCATGTTTTAACTTTTAACCCGTTCGGCCTCTAAGGGCCCGATAATTTCACTTTCCCGAAACTGGCCAGTTTCGACTCCGAAATGGCAGTTTCGGTTGTTAATCCGGTTTTACGTCTTAGTTCGCGGATTCTAACTCGACCGATCACATCGGGAGCTTAAACATCAAACAAGCAACGTATCTAACGTCCCATGCATTCATTCTTGTCCATACATCACGCCCATGCAGCCCACAAAACGTCCTTGGCTGCATGGTGTGCTATCCTTGCATCATTCATTAAACTAGCATCACACACAACCTTATACAAGCAGCCATACATCCACTGCTTGGCAGATTTTGTGACCAAAATTTAGGGGACTTAAATAACACATCTAGCATGCATCCTACTCATTTTCAAGCATAAAAATCATGCAAGCAACATCATGAAATAAGCCAACCAAACCCTAATCCCTATCAAGCACATACACCGAAAATCTTGGCTGAAAAAGGAGATGGACTTATGTCCTTACAAACCCATCTTAAACCATCATAAAAATGCTTATCTTGAGCTTAAATTTAAGCTTGGTTGAAGAGGTTACCTTAACCCAAGTTAGGGTTTGAAAATCCCTTTTTTCTTCTTGGCTTGCTCACCCACGGATTTGGCTCCTCCATGGGATCCGAAATCCTCCTCTTGGCTCACGGATTTTTGCAAGAAAAATAGGAATCCAATAACTTGTTGTTAGCTTCTTTCTTGCTCATCAAAACCGAGCTTTACAAGATGAGAAATCCAAGTTTTTCTCTTACCTTTTTCCTTCCTTCATGCTCACGGATTTTTGCTCCAAGAAGCACCAAAATCCTTCCTCTTGGTTCCTCTTGCTAGAACCGAACTTCAAGCTTGGTTTACCCCATAAAATTTTCCAGATTTTCTCTCTTTCTTTCACTCCCCAAGCTCACGGATTTGTGCCCTAAAATGGGTCTCCATGGCTCACAAAAACTCTCTTGATTCTCCCTTAGAAAACTGAAGAACACATGCACAAGCCCTCTTGATTCTTTTTCCAGATTTTTCCTTCTCTTCCTCCCTCTCTCTCCCATGGTTTTCTTCTGAAAACTGGCAGAGTTTTGGCTGCCTTTTCATAATGAAAAGGGGTCTTTGGGGTGGTTAATAAAGTGAAGAGTGAATGGCCGGGCAAGGGAGCATGGAGAGCACACCTTTACCCATTGGTTTTTAGCTTTATTTCTCTCTTGCTTGCTCCCCATGCTGCTGCCGAAAGTTGATGGATGGAGGGGGAGACAAGCATCGGTTTTTGTGGAGAAAAGAGAGGGAAGTTAGCTTGCTTTGGTGGTGTTGTGATGTCACACCTTTTTCTCTTGCCTTCCCATGCTTTTTTTGCCGAAAATGGAGAAGCACAAAGTGCATGTGCTGCTGCCGAAAGTGATGGGAGGAAATGGGGGAGGTGGGGCTGCCTTGTTGTCCGGATTTTCTGGGCATGTGGCAGCCATGTCCCCACCTTGCTTGTGCTGCCGAAAATTGAAGGAAGCAATGGGACATGTGGCATGCAAAGGATGGTTACTTTTCCTTAATTCATGGCTTTCTCACATGCCTTTCTCTTCCCTTAAAGTGCAGCCGAATATGAAGGAGAATGGGGGGCCTTGTGTCCGGATTTTTGTTGAAGAAAAGAGGGAGTAGTTGCCTAAAGGAAAAGGAGATGTGGTGGTTGGTTACTTTTCCTTGATTTATGGCTTTATGCCTTGTCTTTCTTTTCCATCTTTTCTCATGCTTTTGTGCTTTCTTTTCCTTGTTTTCTTTTCTTTCTTTTCCTCCATGTGATTGCCGAACTTTATGGGGAAGCCAAGGGCCATTGTGTGTCCGGATTTTTTGGGAGAAAAACAAGCTCACATGCTACTTTGGTTTAGTTGGAATTGGACTACCATTTAGTTACCAAAACCAAGCCATTTCCTTTCTTTTTCTTCTAGTTGCTAGCCGGCCATTAAGGGAGAGAATGGGGGCTGTTGATGGCTGAAAATTAGGAGAGCCAAGTGGCATCCTTTGGGTGGTGGAGAGGGCTCCACACCTCACCAACTTAGTTCACACTTATTCCCTTAAAATAAGGGTCTGTTTGCCATTTTTCCTCTTCAAAAATTAATTCATTTCCTTTCCTTTGTGTCACACAAATATTAAAAATATTGTGCTCCATAATTTGGTCCAAAATTCTTCTTTGTAAAAATTGAACCGAAAACTTTCTTTCTCCAATTTTTCGGAGAGCTTTTTGCCCTTTAATTCTTAATTCGGTGTGCTTGATTTCTAGGGTGGTTTTTACGGCTTATTCTTACTTTCTTGACCATAGAAAGCTTTTGCAGTCTCTTCTTATACTGCAATTCATCATTTTTCGGGGTCAACATTTTTGACCCGTCCTTGGTCAAACTTTGACTTTTTGGTCAACCCTTTGACTTTTTGGTCAACCCTTTGACTTTCTTAAAATTTCATCCTTTTTCATTCTTTTTCTTTCCTTTTCGTCCTTTTTGACTCAAAATGCCGTTTATCAACATCGGCATTTTTTTTTTCGAGTCTCATAGCCGGTTTAAAGAAAATTCTAACCTTGGCTAATAAAATTACGAATTTCACATGCGATTCATAATTTTCCATGAAATATCATAAAAACACATCATGTGGACTTCTAATTTCTAATAAAAAGAGAAATCTTAAGTCCATGAAAATTCCGGGTATTACATCCTACCCTCCTTAAAATATTTTCGTCCTCGAAAATCGGATAATTCTAAGTGGTTTTTCTCAAAATCCACTAGAAATCCATAATGGTCTGCTCATGTTCCCATTTTTAATACCTTAATGGGATCATATCTTTTATACAGAACCATAATTTTCCTTATATTTCATCTTATTTCATACCTCATATCCTCGTACTTTCATGCTTTCATGCCTACTTTCATCATTCTTTCATTCTTATCATCATACTTTCCTCATGTTCATCATACTTTCATTATACTTTCATTCTTTCATACATGTCATCATACTTATCATTTCTTCATATTGCATCACAAGAACCATTTTCATGAAATTTCTTAGCAAATTTATCATAAAACTTGCAATTTTTGAAAAGCATATTATATTATATAGCTTTTCCATACTTGAAAAATATATCGTATTTTTATATTTACGATATTTTTCTTTTACTTTACTTTAGGGCTCAGCAGTTATTGAAAATATTTTTCATTCAATTTACTTGAAACTGAGGACCCTCTTAGTACAGTGTTAATCTCATGCTATTAGAACCCCTTTCTTTTGTGGTGGCCCCTCTTTTGGAATTTCTTCCTCAAGGATTTGGTCATCTTTCATAATATGGTGGCCCCTTTCTTGGAATTTCTTCCTCAAGGATTTGGCCAAAGACCCTTTTCTTGGGAAAAATTTACTCCTCAAGGATTTTGGTCTTTTACATTACATAACATGATTGGGTTCTAATTTCGCATAAGATCAAGCACCATACGTAAAAATAACTTCTTTAAATATCTTCCATATTATTATTCATGGAAAATAATAATAAATAATATTCTTGAAAACATTTTTCTGTCCGAGTGATCCAATCGAAGATATACTTGATTCAACTAGCTATTTACATTTATTGGCCAGTAGAAACTTCTCTTTTTGCCTTTAGCATTTTCTTTAAAGCATACAGGCATAATCTTAGCTCTAGGGAATATCTAAAACTTCCCATCATAGCATAATCTTCATTATTTAGAAGGTTGTTGTCAATCTCAACTTTATCGATATCATCATCATTCTTAAAGCCATCATCATGATATACCAAATTCCTATTGGCAGTATCTAGCTCATATTGGCATATGCCTAATTGCTATTCCCAAATTAAGGCATTATCCACTTTTTTTTTTTTTTTTTAAATCATAACTTAGCTTCTATAATTGCAAGATTAGACTCTTGCAAACTTTGGTTCGTTCGTATGCACGGCGAACCAGTTTCCATTTCTTACTTCTAATCCTTTACATCATCATCATCATCATCATCATCATCATCATCATAAACTTACCCTCTTACATACCCATTATGGTAGTTTCTAGGGTCAAGGAAATACATATGTATATCGTATGTGATTTCCCTTAAAATGAAAAACACTATGGTTATCACTTAAAAAAATTTTCAACTTACTTGGGCTGTTGCGGAGACGATGTGAAGCGAAGTGAAATAGGCTGGCAGGATACCGCTCTGATACCAAACTCTGTGACACCCCGAACCACCCACCTGACACCCAACGCGGGGCCGACCGCGCGGATGCGGGGCGCCGGAACCGTCACCTTCATACTTCATACTTACTATCCTCTCTTGGAATTTCTTCCTCAAGGATTTGGCCAAAGACCCATTTCTTGGAAAAATTTACTCCTCAAGGATTTGGTCTTTTACATTACATAACATGATTTGGTTCTAATGTCGCATAAGATCAAGCACCATACGTAAACATAACTTCTTTAAATATCTTCCATATTATTATTCATGGAAAATAATAATAAATAATATTCTTGAAAACATTTTTCTGTCCGAGTGATGCAATCGAAGACATACTTGATTCAACTAGCTTCTTACATTTATTAGCCAGCAGAAACTTCTCTTTTCGCCTTTAGCATTTCTTTAAAGCATAAGGGCATAATCTTATCTCTAGGGAATATCTAAAACATCCCATCATCACATAATTTCTTTTACTTAGAAGGTTGTTGTCTATCTCAACCTTATTGATATCATCATCATTCTTATGATATACCAATTCTCATTGGTAGCATCTAACTCATATTGGCATATGCCTAATTGCTATTCCCAAATTAAGGCATTATCCACTTTTTTTTTCAATCATAACTTTGTAATACCCGGAATTTTCATGGACTTAAGATTTCTCTTTTTATTAGAAATTAGAAGTCCGCATGTTATGTTTATGAGATGTTTTCATGAAAAATTATGAATCACATGTGAAATTCGTAATTTTATTAGCCAAGGTTAGAATTTTCTTTTAAACCGGCTATGAGACTCGGAAAAAATGCCGAGGTTGGTAAATGGCATTTTGAGTCAAAAAGAACGAAAAGGAAAGAAAAAGAATGAAAATGATGAAATTTTAAGAAAGTTAAAGGTTTGACCAAAAAAGTCAACTTTGACTAAAAAGTCAAAGGGTTGACCAAAAAGCCAAAGTTTGACAAAGGACGGGTCAAAAATGTTGACCCCGAAAAATGATGAATTGCAGTATAAGAAGAGACTGCAAAAAGCTTTCTATGGTCAAGAAAGCAAGAATAAGCCGTAAAAACCACCCTAGAAATCAAGCACACCGAATCAAGATAAAAATGGTAAAAAGGTCTCCGAAAAATTGGAGAAAGAAAGTTTTCGGTCCAATTTTTACAAGGAAGAATTTTGGATCAAAATTATGGAGCACAATATTTTTAATATCTGTGTGACACAAAGGAAAATGAATTAATTTTAAAGAAGAAAAATGGCCAAACAAGGCATTGTGGGAGCTAGTGGAAAATGACATCAACACCTTGACATCACCTCCACCAACTCAAGGTTGCACATGTGGACTCCCCCTCCTCCATAAAGTTCGGCAAGCTCAAAGGAAAAAGAAAAGAAAAAGCATGGAACAAATCCATGATTTAAGGAATGATGTCTCATTGAAAGCTAACTAAATGTGAGCAAGTTAAAGTAAAGAAATGGAGCTCTTCCCACTCCATTAAAGTTCGGCAACATCACTCTCATTTCCCCTCCAAAAATTCGGCAAGTCACAAGGAAAGAAGGACAAGAAAAGCATGAGAAAAGATGGAAAAGAAAGACATGGCATAAAGCCATTTTTTTTAAGGAAAAAGTGATCAACCAATGCATGCCACTTGGCCCTCCAAATTTTCAGCCAACAGCCCATCCCCCCTTGATGGCCGGCTGCACAAGGAAAGAAAAGCATGAGAGAAAAGAAAATCAAGGACAAAAAGCACAAGAGAAAGCCACAAAATAAGGGAAAATGTGTGAGCTATGCAAGACAAAGGAAAGGCTTAGAAAGCTCCACATCACCCTTGTCCAACCACTCCACTTTCTCCACTTCAAAAGTTTCGGCCAACCTCCCCCATTTCCCCTTGGAGTTTCGGCCAGCTCATGGGCAGCAATAAGGGAAGAGAAAGCATGTGATAAAGCCCTTTTTTAAGGGAAAAAGGTGAGTCAACCAAAACCACAAATGCAAGCTAACTACTCCTCTCTTTTCTCCACAAAATCAGCTGCTTGTCCCCCTCCTTTCCCCTTCAATTTTCGGCAACAAGCAAGCCATCTCCCTCCCTCAATATTCGGCTGCAGCAAGATGGATGGAAGGACATGACATAAAGCCATTTTTTGAGGAGAAAAGCAAGACAACAACTCTCCCTTCCCCTTATGACTTTCAGCAACTCTCCCCCTCTCATTTCCTCTATGCTAACATCAAAAACTCTGCCAGTTTTCAAGAGGAAAACCATGGGAGAGAGAGAGAGGAAGAGAAGAAGAAATCTGGAAAAAAATGCTAGAGCATGAGGCTTGGTGTTCTTCGGCTGTTCTAGGGGAGAAAAGAGAGAGTTTTTGTGAGCCATGGAGACCCATTTTAGGGCACAAAACCGTGGGTTAGACGAGTGAAAGAAAGAGAGAAAATCTAGAAAATTTTATGGGGTAAACCATGATGAAGTTCGGCTTGGTGTGATGAAACCAAGAGGAAAGATTTTGGTGCTTCTTGGAGCAAAAAATCCGTGAGCATGGAGGAAGGAAAAAGGTAAGAGAAAAACTTGGATTTCTCATCTTGTAAAGCTCGGTTTTGATGAGCAAGAAAGAAGCCAACATAAAGTTATTGGATTCCTATTTTTCTTGCAAAAATCCGTGAGTCAAGAGGAGGATTTCGGATCCCATGGAGGAGCCAAATCCGTGGGTGAGCAAGCCAAGAAGAAAATGGGATTTTCAAACCCTAACTTGGGTTAAGGTAACCTCTTAAACTAATCTTGGATTTAAGCTCAAGATAAGCATTTTTATGATGGTTTAAGATGGGTTTGTAAGGACATAAGTCCATCTCCTTTTTCAGCCAAGATTTTTGGTGTATGTGCTTGATAGGGATTAGGGTTTGGTTGGCTTATTTTATGATGTTTCTTGCCTGATTTTTATGCTTGAAAAATGACTAGGATGCATGCTAGATGTGTTATTTAAGTCCCCTAAATTTTGGTCACAAATCAGCCTTAAGGCAGTGGCTGATTTGCTTGAAGAAAAATGATGAATGTGATGATGGATCCAAGAGCTAGAACCATGCAACCCATAGACTAGGATTTTCGGTTTTAAGGGCTGCATGGGTATGATGTATGGACAAGAATGAATGCATGGGACGTTAGATACGTTGCTTGTTTAATGTTTAGGCTCTCGATGTGATCGGTCGAGTTAGAATCCGCAAACTAAGACGTAAAACCGGATTAACAACCGAAACTGCCATTTCGGAGTCGAAACTGGCCAGTTTCGGGAAAGTGAAATTATCAGGTCCTTAGAGGCCAAACGGGGTAAAAGTTAAAACACGAAAGTTGTTCGGAACAACTTTTACTAGAGAGCAACGCAAACAGAATCTTAAAATAAGGCTCCAAAGGCCTTCATTTTTATGAAAACCCGTGGCTAACTCCTGGAGCCAGTTTCACTCCGTTTTTCAGGATCACCCACATTCAAACGAAAACTGGTACTGATCTATCCAGAACTGGGTTTTGTGCAAAACATGAAAGTTTTAGTATTTTTCGATAGCTACAACTTTCGTGAAGACAAGTTTTTCGGATAATGAACAGATTTTTAATCTGGGTTGTTTTTATGAAGAGTGCTCAGGGAATCCGAGAATTTCCAGCACTTGGTTTACAAAAACGTTTTCTAGAAAATGTAAAGTGTCTCTAAAATGTTATTTTGACTACGAAAACCGTTCCAATGGTGATTTTCAGTCCGTAATGATTTTATGAAGTCCCGTTTTAAGAAAATGAATTTTTAGAGTTTTTGGGATTATTCACCCAAAGCTCTCAAGTTAAAGAGAAAAATGAAATTTTCCAAGTAAAAAGGGGAAATAAGATTTTTGTCAAGAGAAGTGGAATTTTTAAGAGTTTAGAATTGAAATTCCACATTTTTCCAAGAAGTAAAGAAAAGAATGATTTTAGACAAGTATTTTCAAGAGTAATGAAGTAAGAGCTTTTTACAAGCAAATTAATGAGATTTTTGGAAGATAATTATATAATGTTTTCCAAAAATAATGAAATGGAGTTTTAAGGTAAAAATGGGTAATCAAGCCGATTACGAACGGTAACCGGAATTATATCCGAGTTACTGGGCTAAGCCCATAGCCCAACGTTTAACCCAAAGGGTGTTGACCTTAGTTGACCACATGTTGACTGGGTTGACCAAGAGTTGACTTTAGGGTTACCCAATATAACCCTAAAGGATACCAAGATTGATAAAATGGGCTAAGACCAAGGGTTATTGAAGAGATAATAACCCAATGGATTATGAACCAAGATAAAGTAAAGTATAAGCCCATGAAGAAGAAAGTGACCAATCAGGCTTACAAGAGATATTAGAGGGGACATATAACACACACATCTAGGATTGCTCATAGATGTTGGTTAGGATACCAACATCATATGTCGCGATTTATGGTAAGATAAGTTAACCTTATCTTACACCTCCTTTGATTGAAACAGGAATATGAACCTGTTGAGATATCACAAGGAATGCTACGCCAAGAGCATAGGACTAAAGGTAAGTACAAACCTCACCTGTGGTATGGAGAAAAATAATATGTATGTTCAAATATGCTATGTTTCAAGATATGTTAAAATGCTTTAAAGATGTCATGTTTTGAAGATGTTTTAAAGATGCCATGTGTTAAAAATGTCATGTTTTAAAGATGCCATGCTATGTTTTATGAACGAAATGTTAAGTATGTATGATATAGTGACATCATAAAGTATGCTCACTAATGATAAGAAACTTGGTAAAAATACACAAGTAAGGTGTCGTACCAACCTCCGTCAAGGTGGAGGATTTTTATAATGAAGTTATGGATTCGCTCTCTCATCAAGACGGGAGGGTGTAATCACTACTGTTTTCCTGGAGCAGTTAGGGACTTGCAACCCCATCTAACTGTATCTGGCGGCGCACTATATGTTAAGGGTACGAACACTATGGGGCCCATAAGAAAGGTAAGGAAGTTAAAAGAAATGCATAAATGGAACATAAATGGTTCATGCATATGTTTTATGATGAAGTATGTTTCAAGATGTTTAAATGAAAATGTTTTTGTGAGATCGCGTTTGTACTTGCTGAGCGTCAGCTCATCAGATATTCCATACTGCAGGTTGAGATAAAAAGCTTGTAGCTTTACTTGGTGGGCTTGGAGATGATGCAGCGAGTGAAGGGCGGTGTGGGATACCACTACACAATAATTTCCGCATTATGTTTAAAGTTATGAAGTTTTCATGTATGTTAATGTCAAGTTAAAGTATGTATGAAATGTTTCAAGGTATAATGCACAATTTTAGTGCATGGGTTTCAAGTCAAGATTTTAAAATGAAATCCAAATTATGAAGTTCAAAAAAAGTTTTAAAACGATGTTCAAAAGAAGTTTAAAAAAGTAAGTTTCAAAAAAACAAAAAGTAAGGAAAAAAAAATTTTTATTCCGCATATTCAAGTAAAGTAATTTATGTATGAAGTATGAATGTGACGGTTTCGGCGCCCTGCATCCACGCGGTCGGCCCCGCGTTGGGTGTCAGGTGGGTGGTTCGGGGCGTCACAAACTTAGCTTCTATAATTGCAAGATTAGACTCTTGCAAACTTTGGTTCGTTCGTATACACGGCGAACTAATTTCTATTTCTAACTTCTAATCCTTTACATCATCATTATCATCATCATCATAAGCTTACCCTCTTACATACCCATTATGGTAGTTTCTAGGGTCAAGGAAATACATATGTATATCGTATGTGATTTCCCTTAAAATGAAAAACACTATGGTTGTCACGCCCCCACTAGCCTCCCTAAAGCCCACGCGGTGTCTGACCACGCGAACCTGGGGTTGGGTTCGTCACATTACTACTTACTTGCTTGATTGAAAATAAAGTTACCCAATTTCTAGAGTAAATTTTTTTTTCTTCCTTTGTAAAAATCGTTACTAGAAAACTTTTATTGCGGAAATCATAAACTTTAAACTCGATTAAAGCATAACTCAAAACTGCTTTTCTTTTATAAAACTTTATCTTCTTAAAATGTACTCACTCGAGTACTGAGCTTTCACCTATGAGGAAAGCTCCATACATACATACATAATCTGAATCGTGGACCAGCCCCGACCTAATACGGACCAGTGCAACACGTGGCAACTTGCTTGCCATAACTGCTAAAAACTGAAAACTGAAACATACATGCTGAAACATAATGAAAACACATTTTCATTTTAAACGCATTTCGGAAACCCCGTAGCAGTCCATACCCACGTTTCACAATCCGCGACGCCATCTCTCCACAGCTTGTATCAAGTATCGCCGGTAGGTAGCTTACCTACAGCATGAACGTAAGTAATGAGCTAAAAAGCTTAGTAAGCACAACATCCTATCCGCATGCAACTAGATGCACGAAAACGTGAACCAATTACGATTTATTATAAAATCAATTATGGTCTCTCTACTGATCTTATCTTACTATTATACCATGTGTGTATGTACTTAGGTACGTAACCATGGAGTGATTGAAGGCAGTCCGACCAAACCAACTTAAACCATGAAACACACAGTTTAACATGGAGTAGTGGAGGCAGTCCTTCCATATCAAGTCAAAACATGGAACATGCCGTTTAAACTTACCACGAAGGCAAGTTAGTACCACACAACATGTCTTACTTGACTTAACTCTTGCTTACCATGTGACTTATTTTTAGTGGACATGCTTCGTGATGCCACAAATCTAACATAAAACATAACATGCTATACATACTAACTTATCAATTAACGTGGATGACATACTGAATCTTAACATATCAACATACTGTATAGCTTAACATGAAACATACTGCATACTGAACATGAACTTACATGGCATACTTACTGCATAACATAACACATAAACATACTGCATGACTTAACACATAAACATACTACATGACTTAACACATAAACATACTACATGACTTAACACATAAACATACTGCATACTGAACATCATAAATCATGAAATCCCATTCATGATTTCTTAAACACATCATATGCAAACAAACATGTGTTCATGCTGTAGGCGGAATTGTACTTACCTTTCCGTCCTACGTTCTTGACTGATTGTCCCATCTAATGCTGTTCCACTCCTGGTTCAGCTGCAGGTTCTGCCTGCTTGACATAGGACATGATCTACTTAAATCTCGTGGAATGCTGGAAATCTATCCAACATGTTTACATGATCTTGATTGTATGTCCCTTATGTGCAAAGCGTCTAACTTGGTTACTATCGGTAACCTGGCGTACTAAGCCAAACTAAACCTCTAAGGGTTACTTATCCTTAATCCGTAACTATCGGGTCATATCTGATAACCCTTTAGTTGAGCTTAAACGGTATCCTTTAGGGTTACTTTGGATAACCCGTAAGGATAAACTAACTCCATACTATTAGTCAACCAAAAGTCAACCATGGTCAACTTTGGTCAACTACGGTCAACTATGGTCAATCCTCTATGGTCAACTTTTTGGGTCTCGGGCTTGACCCGGTAACTCGGGCATAACTCCCGATTACCATTCGTGAACTAAACGTTAGCTATAAACTTGCTTGAAAAATCATTTTCCTTGCTTGGAAAACACTTAGGGAAATAATCCCAAAATTTCATTTTTCGTGTAAAAATTCTTAACTTAATTCATAAAATCCAAACTCATGGATTTATGCTTCGTAAAATCATTTTAGGTTGAAAACCGTCTTTGGAACGATTTTCCGAGTCAAAACACTCGTTTAAGGTTGAAAAACCAATTTTCTAAAATCATTTGTTAAAACTTGTGGTGCAGGAATTTCGGATTCCTTGAGCACCCTTCATAAAACAATTTTCGTTTTAAAATCGGTGCGTAATCTGAAAAAGTTTTCTTCACGAAAGTTCTACCTCCCGAAAAATGCTAAAACTTTTGTGTTTTATAAAACTCCTAATTCGGCCTAGAATCGTACCAGTTTTGAGTTGAAACTGGCTGACTCCTGAAACTGGGTCTGGGGACGTAAAAGATTTAGCCACGGGTTTTAGCATTTTTGAAGGCCATTGGAGTCTTATTTTGGAAAACGACTCGGGAAGCCCCCTAGGAAAAGTTGTTCTGGACAACTTTCGTGTTTTACGTTTTCCCAAATTCGGCCTCTAAGGGCCTGTTATTTTTCGTTTACGAAAACTGGGTAGACTTAGTCCGAACCTACCAGTTTCGTGTTTACTTTGATTTCACGTCTCCTACTTCGGAAACTAACTCAACCGATCACTCGGGAGCCTAAATGAACAACATGCATGTTAACTAACGTCCCACATATGTTGACATGTCATCCCCTCGTGACCATGCAAACCAAATCCGGAACTACTAAACCCTAGGTTTGCATGTGTTCTAAGGTTGCATAACATGGATTTTAAATCAAATCATGTAACACCGAAGCTAGGTCTAACACCCTAGCACTTATGCCACACACGGCTGCACCTAGGGCAGGGACCATACTAACCATACAACCATGCAAACCATACATTCATGCAAGCATAAAACCATATCACACATGCATAACTAAGCATAACTAACTAACTTGCAAATCACCCTAATCAAGCATCACATTCCTAGCCTAGGCATTAACCAAAAATTCAGAGCTTAAGCCCTTACAATCTTGCTTGGAAATACATCATAAATTCCCAAATTTAAAGCTTGAACCAAAGCTTTAGGGTTAGGGCCTTTTACCTCAAAAATCCGGAAGTTGGTTCACCTAAGGGAGCCGAACTTCCATGCTTGCTTGGCTGCCCTTTGCAGCCGAAATTCTCCCACCAAATGGGCTCCAAATTTCCAGCCATGCATACACAAACATAATCATAATTATCCATCCAATCTTGCATGGAAATTTAACTTAAAATTCAAGGATTTACCTTGACTTACCCTTGGCTTGGTTAGGGTTCATGGATCCGAAAATCCTATCTCCCTTTTGGCTGCTCTTGCTCTCGGTTTTGGGTTACCCAAGACACCAAAATTTTTTCACCATCTTTGGTGACTTCTTGCAGCCCAAGCTGAACCCTTGACCCTCAAAAATTCTGCTCCTTCTTGGCCGAAACCCATGCACCACCAAGGCACAAAATCACCTAGGTTCTTGGTTGGTTTCTTCTTTTCCCTCAAGCTCGGCCACACCTTGGATTTGGCCTGAAAATTTTTTCCTCTCTTTCTTCCTCTCTTCCTCACGGCTGCTGCCCAGATTTGCTGGAAAAATTTTCCAGATTTCATGCTTGCTTCATGCTCCAAAACCGAGCACACCAAGATGACTTCACATGTGATTTTCCAATTTTTTTCTCTTGCTCTTTCTCTTCCTCTTTGGCTCACGGATTTTCTGAAGAAATTTGGCCATAATTTGGCTACTTTTCTTCAATTTTTCTGCACCAAAAATCTGTCCAAATGGGTCTATTTATATGCATTTTTCAACTCTTGAAAAATTGCATTTTGACCCCTAAACTTTCCAATCTTTTGGCTTGCTCCCCAAGGTGGCTGGCTGTAATCTGATCAGCAACAGCTAGGTTGGAGTGATGTCATAGCTGATGTCACTTTGCTTAGCTCATGGCTTACCTCACATTTATCTAAAATTACATTTTTGCCCCCAAAAATGGAAATTCTTGCAAAAATGCCCTCTAGGTGTCCGATTGTCCTATAAATCAACACACCCAACTTATTTTATGATGTCATCATCTCGGTGACTTCATACGCTCATATCGTCAAATTTCTAAAATTTACACTTTTGCCCCAAAAGTGAAAATTTTTGCATTTATGCCCTTAAACTTCATAATTGGCCATAATGCTTGCTTTTCAAGCAAATATCATTTTTTTCATGATTTTATGTGATTTTTTCATACTTGAATCACATATTTTCTAAAATTACGTTTTTGCCCCAAAAGACAAAATCCTTGCATTTTCACCCCCAAAAGTGGCCGGTCCTTATTTCTGCTTGTTAGGCAAGTTATTGCCTCATTTTGACATCATCTATCGACGTCACTTAACTTACTTCACATATTTTTCAAAATTTACACTTTTGCCCCAAAAGTGAAAATTTTGACATTCTTGCCCCTGAACTTAGACCGGTCCTTTTGGGTGACTTTTTTGACTAAAAATGTCATTCTTGACCTTAACTAATGCTAAGGATGCTTGATTTCTAGGGTGTTTCTACTGTCTACTTGGGCTATCCTGCCCATACTAACATATTTTGCAGTATTTTCTCATACTGCATCATTTTTCACTGTCGAGTCAACCGTTGACCACTCTTGGTCAAACTTTGACTTTCTTGGTCAAAGTTGACTTTTTCGGTCAAACTTTGACTTTTTCGGAACTGCGTCCTAATTCGTCCTTTTCGACCTGAAAGGGCGTTTTCTATTCTTAAAAATCTATTCTGAGTCTTATTGAGCCATAAGACTTCGTAAAACGTGTGAAAAACTCTTAACTGAGTTTTTCCGTAAACATCTCAACATATGCTCATAATTCCTCTTTTAGAAGGAAACTGGCAACATGAAATTCTAGGTATCACAATGGTTATCACTTAAAAAAAAAAAAATTCAACTTACTTGGGCTGTTACGGAGACGATGTGAAGCGAAGTGAAGTAGGCTGGCAGGATACCGCTCTGATACCAAACTCTGTGACGCCCCGAACCACCCACGCGGGGCCGACCGCGCGGATGCGGGGCGCCGGAACCGTTACCTTCATACATAACTCACTATACTTTGAAAATGCGGAATAATATATATTTTTTTTTGAAACTTCTTTTGAACATCGTTTTAAAACTTTCTTTGAACTTCATAATTTGGATTTCATTTTAAAATCTTGACTTGAAACCCATGCACTAAAATTGTGCATCGTACTTTGAACATTTCATACATAATTAACTTCATACTCAACATACATGAAAACTTCATAACTTAAACATAATGCGGAAAATATTGCGTAGTGGTATCCCACACCGCCCTTCACTCGCTGCATCATCTCCAAGCCCACCAAGTAAGGCTACAAGCCTTTTATCTCTACCTACAGTATGGAATATATCTGATGAGCTGACGCTCAGCAAGTACAAACTGAAATCTCACAAAACATTTAAACATCTTGAAAACGTACTTCATCATAAAACATATACATGAACCATTTATGTTCATTTATGCATTTCCTTTTAACTTGTACTTATCTTTCATATGGGCCCCATAGTGTGCGTACCCTTAACATATAACGCGCCTCCAGATACAGTTAGATGGGTTTGCAAGGTCCCTAACTGCTCCAGGAAAACATAAGTGATTACACCCTCCCGCATCAACGAGAGAGCGAATCCATAACTTTAACATAAAAATCCTCCACCTTGGGGGAGGTTGGTACGACACTTTACTTGTGTATTTTTACCAAGTGGCTTATCATTAGTGAACATACCTTATGATGTCACAAAATCATAACTTATAATGCACATGACATATTTTAACATAATATGGCCGCTTTAAAACATGGCATCGTTAAAATATGGCATTCTTTAAAATTCTTTAAATCATGGCCTCATTTAAACATAATAGCTTTAAAACATAGCATCTTAAAAAGCATAGCATTTGAACATAGCATTTAAACATAGCATTTCATACTTGAACATACATTACTATTTTTCCATACCACAGGTGAGGTTTGTACTTACCTTAGGTCCTATGCTCTTGACCCATCATTCCTCATGATATCTCAACAAGTTCCTATTCCTGTTTCAATCAAAGGAGGTGTAAGATAAGGTTAACTTATCTTACCATAAATCGCGACATATGATGTTGGTATCCTAACCAACATCTATGAGCAATCCTAGATGTGTGTGTTGTATGTCCCCTCTAATATCTCTTGTAAGCCCGATTGGTCACTTTCTTCTTCATGGGCTTATACTTTACTTTTTCTTGGTTCATAATCCATTGGGTTATTATCTCTTCAATAACCTAGGTCTTAGCCCATTTCATTAATCTTGCTATCCTTTAGGGTTATATTGGGTAAACCTAAAGTAAAATTTTTGGTCAACCCAAGTCAACATGTGGTCAACTAAGGTCAACCCCCTTTGGGTTAAACGTTGGGCTTTGGGCTTAGCCCAGTAACTCGGACATAATTCCGGTTATCGTTCGTAGTCGGCTTGATTACCCATTTTTACCTTAAAACTCCATTTCATTATTTTTGGAAAACCTTATATAATTATCTTCCAAAAATCCATTAATTTACTTGTAAAAACTCTTACTTCATAAATCTTGGAAATACTTAGCTAAAATCATTCTTTTCCTTACTTCTTGGAAAAACGTGGAATTTCAATTCTAATCCTTAAAATTCCACTCTCTTCTTGAAAAATCTCATTTTCCTTTAACTTATGGAAAATCCCATTTTTCTTCAACTTTGAACATTTCGGGTGAATAATCCCAAAACTCTTGTAAAAATTCATTTTCTTAAAACCGAGCTTCATAAAATCATTGAGGACTGAAAATCGCCATTGGAACGGTTTTCGTAGTCAAAATAACGGGTTAGAACACTTTACATTTTTTTTTTGAACACATTTTGTAAAACTTTGGTGCTTGGATTTTCGGATTCCCTGAGCACCCTTCATAAAACCAACCCAGTTTAAAAATCCATTCATTATCTAAAAAACTTGTCTTAATAAAAGTTGTAGCTATCAAAAAATGCTAAAACTTTCATGTTTTGCACAAAACCCAGTTCTGGCTAGATCAGTACCAGTTTTCGTTTGAATGTGGCTGATCCTGAAAAACGGAGTGAAAACTGGCCCCAGGGATCAGCCACGGGTTTTCATAAAAACGAAGGCCTTTGGAGCCTTATTTTAAGATTCTGTCCACAAAACTCTCTTGTAAAAGTTGTTCCGAGCAACTTTTGTGTTTTAACTTTTACCCCGTTCGGCCTCTAAGGGCCTGATATTTTCTCTTTCCCGAAACTGGCCAGTTTCGACTCCGAAATGGCAGTTTCGGTTGTTAATCCGGTTTTACGTCCTAGCTCGCGGATTCTATCTCGACCGATCACATCGGGAGCTTAAACATTAAACAAGCAACATATCTAATGTCCAATACATTCATCCTTGTCCATCCATTACACCCATGCAGCCCATACAAGCCGAAAACCTAAGACCTATGGGTTGCATGGTTCTTGTTCTTGCATCCTTTAAACTAGCATCACATACATCTTAATCCATCAACCAAATCAGCCACTGCCTTAGGGCTGATTTGTCACCAAAATTTAGGGGACTTAAATAACACATCTAGCATGCATCCTAGCCATTTTCAAGCATCAAAAATCATGGAAGCAACATCATAAAATAAGCCAACCAAACCCTAATCTCTATCAAGCACATACACCGAAAATCAAGGGCTATAAAAAGAGATGGACTTATGTCCTTACAAACCCATCTTAAATCACCATAAACATGCTTAAATGGGACTTAATTTTAAGCTTGGTTCAAGAGTTTTATCTTAACCCAAGTTAGGGTTTGAAAATCTCTTTTTCTCCTTGGTTCCATGGCTCACGGATTTTGGCTCCTCCAAGGGATCCGAATCCTCCTTCATGGCTCACGGATTTTTTTGCAAGAAAAGGAATCCAAGACACTTTTTGTTAGCTCTTTCTTGCTCATCAAAACCGGACCTTATAAGATGAAAAATCCAAGTTTTTACTCACCTTTTTCCTTCTCCATGCCCACGGATTTTTGGCTCCATTAGAGCACCAAAATCTTCTCTTGGTTCCTCTTGCTAGAACCAAACTCATCACATGGCTCACCCACGGATTTGGCTCCCAAAATTCCAGATTTTCTTCCTCTCTTTTCACTCTCCAAACCCACGGTTTGCTGCCCCAAAATGGGTCTCCATGGCTCACCAAATCTCTTTCCTTTCTCCCCTAGCAAACCGAACAACACAAGCCTCATGCTCTAGCATTTTTTTTTTTCCAGATTTCTTCTTCTCTTTCTCCCTCTCTCTCCCACGGTTTTTCTCTTGAAAACTGGCAGAAAATAATAGAGGAAATGAGAGGGGGAGAGCTGCCGAAAGTCATGAGGAAAAAGGGAGAGTTGATCACTTTTCTTTTCCTTAAACCATGGCTTTATGTCATGTCCTTCTCCATCTCTTAGCTGGCCGAAACTCCAAGGGAGAAATGGGTTGCTTACTGCCGAATGTGAAGGAGAAAAAGAGGGGGACATGCAGCTAATTTTGTGGAGGAAAAGGGGGAGTAGTTAGCTTGCATTTGTTGGCTTTGTTGACCCACCTTTTTCCCTTACCCACCTTTTTCCCTTAAAAAAAGGCTTTATCACATGCTTTCTTGTCCTTGAAGTGCAGCCGGATATTGAAGGGGGAATGGCTGCCTTGTGTCCGGATTTTTGGGGGATTTAAATGGTTGATTGCTTGGCCATGGGGAGGGCTTGTTGACAGCCAAAACTTTTGGAGAAACAAGGGGACAAGTGGCATGCAAAGGGTGCTCACTTTTTCCTCAAAAAATGGCTTTATGCCATGTCTTTCTTTTCCATCTTTTCTCATGCTTTTTCTTTGTCCTTCTTTCCTTGTGGCTTGCCGAATTTTGTTGGAGGGAATGGGAGTGTGTTGGCTGAATCTTAATGGAGTGGAAAAGAGCTCCATTTCTTTACTTTAACTAGATCACATTTAGTTCCCATCTAGTTAGATCTTTAGGGAGACATCATCCCTTAATTTTGGGCTTTATTCCATGCTTTCTCTTTTCCCTTTGGTTACAGCCGAATATTGAGAGAGCAAAGGGAGTAATGGCTGCTGAAAATTAGAGGGACAAGTGGCACTTAATTAGGTGCAAGGGAGGTGGGTTGATGTCTTTTTCCACTAACTCCCACAATGCCTTAAATGGCCATTTTGTTCTTCAAATTTAATTCATTTTCCTTTCCTTTGTGTCACACAGATATTAAAAATACTATGCTCCATAATTTGGTCCAAAATTCTTCCTTGTAAAAATTGAACCGAAAACTTTCTTTCTCCAATTTTTCGGAGACCTTTTTGCCCTTTAATTCTTAATTCGGTGTGCTTGATTTCTAGGGTGATTTTTACGGCTTATTCTTGCTTTCTTGACCATAAAAAGTCTTTGCAGTCTCTTCTTATACTGCATTTCATCATTTTTCGAGGTCAACATTTTTGACCCGTCCTTGGTCAACCCTTTGACTTTTTGGTCAACCCTCTGACTTTTTGGTCAACCCTTTGACTTTTTGGTCAACTCTTTGACTTTCTTAAAATTTCATCCTTTTTCATTCTTTTTCTTTCCTTTTCGTCCTTTTTGACTCAAAATTCCGTTTACCAACCTCAGCATTTTTTTCTGAGTCTCATAGCCGGTTTAAGAGAAAATTCTAACCTTGACTAATAAAATTACGAATTTCACATGTGATTCATAATTTTCCATAAAATATCATAAAAACACATCATGCGGACTTCTAATTTCTAATAAAAAGATAAATCTTAAGTCCATAAAAATTCCGGGTATTACCGTGCATACATCAAATCAGCCCTCCTCTCTCGATAAAGGAAAGGACCTACAAAGTACTCCGTAATGTTGCAATGGAAGTCTCTCAAATGTATGAGGTTTAGGTCTTGCCAAATAGACTCCCACCAACGCCTAGCAGCACCCCTCAGCTGGATTGCTGCTAGTCTCGACCATGCCCTTCGTGTTATTCCTCACGAGCTGCATAAGGACTCAATGTGATGTAGCCAATCTCCCGGATGAGTTTCGCCATAGTAGTGATGTGATATCTGGTTTTTCATGCTACTAATTCTTGTAAAGAATTAAACATGTGCAGTTTATGCAATTTTATGAATAAAGTTCAGTTCAAAACTCTCATGTGTGTATTATGAGTTTTATAGCCTAAAAAGACTCAAAACGGATGATTCGAAGAAGCAAACTGCTTTTTCGGACCATAAGAAGTGAAATCTGATCATTTTATGAAAAGTCAAAATTTGGACTGAAAAGTCAACCATTGACCCGAAAAGTCAACGTTTGACCAAAATGGTCCAAATCATGTATCATGAATTTTAAGATCTGCTTTTTTTGAAAAATACTGTAGAAACTCATTTTTATTAACAAATAATGAAAATGAGACTCCGGAAACCCTATTGAAAAATCCGGCGAATTTTATGAAATCATAGGGCAGAAAGGGTTTGAGAAAACAAGAAAAATATTTTTCGACCCGATTTTCCGACGGCACGTTAAAAATCCAAAAACTGTAAAATAATATTTACAGTATTGGAATTTAAAATTTTGAACTCAACGTTTCAAGATTTTCAGTCAAAAACCAAAGCTTTGTTCAAGAATTCTCTAGAACACTTTTGTTCTTATCTCTTTGGTGTGGTGGCCCAATCCAAGCTTGACACATGTCCCATGACAACTCACTTCTTGTTGTCTTCCACCCTAAGATTGCCGCCCATCTCCTTAGGCCACAAGGCCAAACTTTAAAAAGTTTTGGGGAGGAAAATAGAATTTTTGAAAGGTGGTTTGTGGTCTATAAATAGAGCTCTCTCTCCTATTCATTTTATTCACAAAATACAAGCCAACTCTTGCAAATTTTCTGCTCAAATCAGCCGAGTGAGAGAGAGTGAGAATCCGGAAAAATTTTTGTGAGCCAACCTCCATATCCAACCTTCGGGTAGCTTAGGGAGGCCGAGGGAGAGAAAAAGAAAATTTTCTGGCCACTTGTGCAGCCACTGCCGTGGGCCAAGAGCAGGGGAAAACCGAGAGGGAGACCAAAATTTTGAGGGAAAAATTGGGGCTAAGGTTCGGGTGGTTAGCCAAACCAAGAGTGTGTGCTTGAGTGAGTGTTTTGAGGCTTGAATTTGCCTCTAGAGAAGCCTCGGGTAGGTGGCTTGGAGGAGAAGAAAAATTTTCAGTTTTGGGGCCAAGAGACCCTTAGTGGCCGAGCAAGCCTAGGACCAACCAAGGAGCCAAAAAAATCTGGTGCTTGGTGCATCACAAGCAGCCAGCCGAACATAGGAACCAAGGGGGGGAGCTAGGAGCAATTCGGGTACACCAAACCCTAGGGCCGGATTCCACACACACTTGAGGTATAATTCTAAAATTTTTCTCAAGCTTTTAAATTGATTTTAAAGCTTTGAATTTATGTGTATTTGTGCCAAAAAAGTTGTAAGGGCATAAGCCCATGCTTGGTTTATTTTTCTGCCCTATGGTGCTTGTGGCCGTGTGTGCTTGTGTGTGTGTGTGTGCCGAGTGGTTTGGCTAATTTGTGCATGAGTTGTGTGCTCGGTTTTATGCTTGATTTTGCTAGAATGCATGCTAGGGTTTATCTTGAGCTTTATGTCCCCATTAGGTCAGTTTTATGTATGCTTGTATGATTTAAATTTTCATGAACCAAGTATGCTAGAATCTAGGTTGCATGTATGGTTAGAGGAACCGTGCAATCCCTAGGCAATTTAGGCTCGGGTTTGTGGATTGCACGAGCACGTGGGTTGACTTAGTTAGCCGTAAGGGAACGCTAGACGCGCTGCATGCTTTGAACCTAACTCCCGCAGTGGGCGGTCGAGCTAGAACCATCGTCTTAGGCCGTAACAATCAACTTAAACACCGAAACTGCCTCTCGGGTTCCCAGGAGGCAGCCTCGGTAAAACGTCCCAATTGGCTGATAGAGGCCGAATTAGCCAAAACGTAAAACACGAAAGTTGTAGACTAGGGTGTTTCCTAGGGGGCTACGTGAGCACTTTGCCAAAATAAGGCTCCAAAGGCCTACTTTTCCAAGAAAAACCGTAGGTGGGTCAGAAGACCCAGTTTTTATGTTAAGCTCGGTTTTGATTTAAAACTGACACCAAACGGTAAGGAATCAGAAAATGTGTAAAACACGAAAGTTTTAGAACTCTTCGAGGGCTAGAACTTTCGTGAAGGAAACCTTTTCCGAATCAAAACGGATTTTTAACTATAACCTAAAATCTGAAAATGGTGCAGGATTCAACAAAATCCTGTACACGATTTTTGTAGAACCAACTTAGGAAAATTGATTTTCGGACATAACACGTTATTTTAAGCACGGAAACTGTCCCAAAAGCAGTTTCCGACCATTACCCATTTTATGAAAATATAAGCCAAGATCTACGAAATTTTTATAAAGAAAATTATGAAATTTAAGCTAAGTCTTTTATGAAAAGGTTTTTAAGACCAAGCTTTCAAAGACAAAGGATTTTTAAGCAAAGTTTTCAAAGAAAAATGTAGAACGCAAGGTAGCCGGGATTCAGCACCCGAGTTACCGGGCTTCGCCCCAAAGCCCAGAGTTGACCCGAAGAGGGTTGACTTTAGCTAACAAAATGGTTGACTTCGGTTGACCGACAAGATAACAAGCTCTTATACAAGCCCAAGGGTAGGTGTTCGACCTAACCCAATGTTTTCTAAATGGGCCAAGTATACAACACGAATTTTTCAACATAACCCTATGGGTTACAAATGGCTCTACATTAGGGGGACATATAGCCAAAAACCCGTAAAAATGTTGGTTAGTACCAACATACGATAGAGATGGATTTGAAGACTGACGTACAACTTTCCATCAAGCAGGAGGAGTTCTACAGCAGAGACTGGACAAGGATCTGCGTAACAACTAAAGTATAGACGGTAAGTACAACACCGTCTACAGCACAAGCTAATAGGATTACACTATTAGACTCGTTGATGTGCTCTGTGTTATATGCTATGTATCATGTATGCAACATGAAAAATGCTAAGTATGTAGACATATACTAAGACAAGATAAGCAAGAAGCTAAGGTAGAAAGATGACATCAGAAGTGTATGTTCACACGTAAACAAGATTAAGTAAGAAAATAAGAGCCGTGTCGTTCCACCCGCGCCAGGTCGGGTTGGACTGTGGATTGAACTGGAATTGGTCTGGCCGCCCCAGACAATCCATAGTCGCGCGCCGGATACGAACACGTAGACTAAGGGCCCATAAGATATAATGGAAGATAATGAAGCATAAGATGACCTATGCATGCTAAGTGTTATATGTATGCTAAGTAAGTTATGTATGTTATGTAAGTTATGTATGTTATGTATGTTATGTATGCTATGTATGCTAAGTATGCTATGTATGATATGTTATGTTATTGTATGCTAGATGTTATATTTTTGTTATTTGTTTTACGGCCTAGGAGTTGTACTTACTGGGCTTTAAGCTCACGGTTTTGAGTTTGTGCTGTAGGTAAGTCGCCTGTCAGCTGATAATGATGCGGTGGGGAGTAGCGGGTCAAGCAATGTAAAATCGTGGTATATGGAGCCGCTACGCATTTTTGTGTGGTATATACTTATAAAAGACAAGATACTTTTTATAAGTAGTAATTAGTATATTATGCACAGAAACAGTATTTTGAGTTATGTACATAGTTTTGTGTACTATAAAAAAAAAAAAATCCGCTGTGTTTTTACAAGCTAAGTAAGTAAGTTTATGTTACGAATGTATGTATGTAAGCATGGGTAACGGCCTACGCTAGGTGGGGCGTTACAAGTGATCTGGTCTAGCTCTCCGAAATGCAGCCGTTATTTTGACACCAAGCTTACTAAGAAGTGTGTCTTCGGATGATGATCCTGTAATTGGCGGCATGATGATAATATAGGGATGCCTGGTTTTAAGATTAAGGTCAATAACAACTACAATAAATAAATTAATAAATAAATAAAATTCTAAATTACTTGGACAGGCATGAAATTGATATGGAAACGACTTAAGGTAGGATGGCAGGATATCTCTCTGATACTAACTGTAACGACCTGACTTTTCGGACCATTAACTAGCTTACTTATTCTTATTTAATTTAGTCTTAAGACTTATTTTTGTTTGGTTCTAAAAAAATAGAACATAAATTTTTTAAAAAAAATCATATTCGTACTACAAAAGTTAGAATTACTAAAAACTTTTAACTGAGGAAATTAGAAACGTCTAGCAAATAATTATCCTATTCAAATTCGTATTTAGATAATAATTAAAAAACTATAACTTCATGTTGATTATAACAAAAGAGTCTAAAGTCTTTTTCTCGTAAAATACTCATACTAATTTAGTAATACCAAAACGTTAGAACATAACAATAAATATAGCCGTTACAAAATAATCTAGGAAGTCTAAATGCGGAAATTAAATTCATCATGGTATCCCACTCCCTTCCTTCACCGTTTCCGCGTAGCTTCGTCTGTCCATAAGAACATCTAAGTAATTGGTTGTTTACCCGCGTTACCTACGGCACGAACAAACATACGTATGAGCTTTCGCTCAGCAAGTATAAACAATATCTCACAAATCATTTTATAAAGTCATATCATCACACGTAATATCAAGAATATTCGAAAGTGTATGTGATCATGTGTGTTTATTTATGCTTTATTATATACATATCTTGTCTACTTAAGGGCCCCTATGTCGTACCCATATGCGCTAGCCAAAGCGGAGTTAGGGGAGCGAACCTTCAACAGCCTCCAAGGTCATATCTTATAATTTTCGTTCTTATCATATCCTCTCACTAGTTGGAGGTTGGTACGATACTTAATCCTATATTTTATTTGCCTTATTCTCATTAATTGTGACAATGTGTAGATTTATATGTCACTATACATCCATCATTATGGCATAATTATTCGTGAGGTATGCCGATCATGTCAATGCAAGAGAAATTATGCACATCAAATACTTAATCAAAGCAATACATATAATTCATATACTCATCACATCATAAAGTCAAGTCATAGCAAACGTAGAGCATCAACAAAGAAACACATTTTGTTCCATGCTGTAGGTGAGGTTTGTACTTACTTATCTTATGTGCTTAAACTTCCGAAGTTGTATCTCCTACTATGCAAAATTTGAGAAATTGTCCTGATTTAACAATATCGTATTATTAGATAAAATCATAGTTACATTACTTTATTCAATCATTCATTTATTTTATAAACTATAATGAACTTAATTTACTTATATCATAATTAACCTTAACAATTACTTTTTATTAATTATTAAGTGTTAAAATAAATTTTCACAAATTATTATTTAATTAATTATTTTGATTAATTAATTAATCAATTGATTAATTGATTGATTAACTAATTAATTAAGTAATAGTTAATTATTACTTTAATTAATTGAGTAATTATAATTAAATTATATAATTTGACTTATTAATAATTATCTTGTTAATAATTTAATTATATTACTTAAATATTCTTTCTCATATGATAATTATTAATTATTAATTCTAATAGTAATAATTAACAATTTGATTTATCATATTAATTAATATTTGCTTAATCTCTAATTAATCATCCCGAATTATTTGGATGATTATATCAATGATTAATGATTAATTAATCTCTAATTAATCATGTATTTTAATTATGTAGTTATTTAATATAATAATCTTGATTATCATCCGCTAACTCTTATAATTAATTAATTTAATTATTAATCAATCAATTAATCAATTACTTTATTAATCACATTTGGTTATGTATTAATTAATTAATTAATTAATTAATTAAGCAATTAATTAATAAGTCAATCAAGGTGACAAGGAGTCACCTAAGGATATACCTCTATTTTATTATTGGGTTAGTCCAATCTCCTTAATTATATTCATTTAGTTAGGCTTAGGTAATCTCTTGGTATATGCATAGTAAGCCTATAGTATACTTTATCTTAGCCCATTTAAACTTGTGATTTAATTTATGAAATTAGTGTTTTCAACTTTATTTGGTCATACACTTAAAATCAATTCAGTTCATAACTAGATATATTCATACTTTATGACTTATCCTTGTGTCACATTTTAATGTTTAATCGTTTTATCGGTATAGGATTTTAACTCGTAAGATTTATTTAGAAAGTCCATCCCTAAGATGATGTCGTAGTTGAACATTTCTAAAATAACTAGATTAACAAACAGTTCTCTACTAGTAATAATTATTGGTACATGACGTAACCAATAACTTGACAACAAAGTTTGTCCTGAAGGCAAGGCCGTTCTAAAGGTCTGATTGATTTTATCCCTAAATTGAGTGACTTTCCTAGCAAATGTTTGTGATGCAAAGGAATAAGCTGCTCCAGAATCAAATAAAACATGTGTATCTTGGTTAGCTATAGAAAGCTGGCCTGTCACCACATTCGAGGTTCCAACTTCGACATCATTCTTTGTGTAGGCGAAAATGTGAGCGTTCGGTCCTGGCGGGGCCTCCAAACGTCCCTGGTTAATCTACGGACCTTCGATCTTGGCTTGCATGTTATGGAGTTAGGTCCCTTGTGGCTTTAGTTGGTTCTGCTTTTTGGTATAGTAGTTCTTGGCAAAATGACCCTTCTTGCCAGATAAGTAACAAGTATTGGAGCCAAATTTGCATTCACCTGGATGTTTCTTTCCACACTTGGAACATGTAGGGTAGACAGTGCTATTCTTCTTCTGGGGATGGTTTTCCATTGAAATTTCCTTTTCGCTTGTTATGGTTTTGATTGGGGTGATTGCCATTAAGATTTGATATATTTCCCTGATTGTTTAGTTAGTTTCCTCGGTTCTACCTTGACTGCAACTTGTCTTTCTTCTTCTCTTCAAAGAACTTGGCCCTCTCTTGTTTAGCTTGGGCAAGATGATACTCAGCGCATAGTGCTCTTTCAACACATTCCGCAACAGTTGTAGGTGGTTTCTCGCCACTATCAGGGCAAAACATGTCTAACATCCGCCTAACCCTTTCATCCTCGGTTGGCACAAGGTGAGGCAAAGTCGTGCCAGTTGATCGAACTTGCGGACAGCCTCAGTTACGGACATAGTGCCTTGCTTGATATTGTTGAATTCATTCTGCTGTGCTTTCATAGCCATCCATTTGTAGAATTTGTCGTTGAATTCCCGAATGAAATCGTTCCATGTCATCTCAAGTACATTCCTCCTTATTTGCACAGTCTCCCACCAATAACAAGCATCTTTCTTATGACATATGAAGCACAAAATACTTTTTCTTGATCTACGAGGTCCATAAAGTTCAAGACTATTTGGAGGGAGGTTAACCATTCCTCAGCCTCTAGAGGATTGGTGGATATTTCGAATTCTGGTGGTTCCATACGTCGGAACCTCACATACAACGGTTCCTATCGGACCACAGGTTGGGCGACTTGAGCCGCAGGCACAGCTGGTGCTGCAAGTTGAGTTGGGATAGCTGGTGGAGGAAGTAGTTCTTAATTTTGTTGAGCAAGCTGTTCCTAGAGATTCTGCATTTCGCGCTCTTGGTCCTCCAAACTATGCTGAAGGTTAACGACCATTTCAACTAGGTTTGCTTCTTGGGGTCATCTTGCTGCTGCCGCTCGAGGACGTACCATGAATTTATATATAACTCTAGTGTTCAACTTTAAAGTGTCACGCCCCGACTTATCGCCACCAAGCCCACGCGGTGTCTGACCACGCGAACCTCGGGTTGGGTTCGGTTCGTAACAATTACTTACTTACTTGCTTAATTGAAAAATAAAGTTACCCAATTTCTAGAGTAAATTTTTTTTCTTTCTTTTCTAAAATCGTTACTAGAAAACATCTTTTGCGAAAATCATAGAACTTTGACTCAAGTAAAATATAGCTTAAAACTGCTTTTCTTTTATAAACTTTATCTGATGTACTCACTCGAGTACCGAGCTTTCACCTATGAGGAAAGCTCCATACATACATACATACATAATATAAATCGTGGACCAGATCCGACCTACAGCGGACCGATACAACACGTGGCAACTGGCTTGCCATACTGCTAAAACTGAAAACTGAACCATACATGCTAAAACATAATGAAAATACATTTTCATTTTAAACGCATTTCGGAAACCCCGTAGCAGTCCATACCCACGTTTCACATTCTGTTGCGCCATCTTTCCACAGCTTGTATCAGGAAGTGCCAGTAGGAAACTTACCTACAGCATGAACGTAAGCAATGAGCTAAAAAGCTCAGTAAGCACAACATCCTATCCGCATGCAACTAATGCACCAAAAACGTGAACCAATTATGATTTATTATTAAAATCATTTATGGACTTTCTACTGATCTTATCTTGCTACTATAACATGTGTGTATGTACTTAGGTATGTAACCATGAAGTGATTGAAGGCGGTCCGACCAAACCAACTTAAACCATGAAACACACAGTTTAACATGGAGTAGTGGAGGCAGCCCTTCCATATCAAGTCAAACCATGGAACATGCCATTTGAACTAACCACAAAGGCAAGCTAGTACAACACAACATGTCCTACTTGATTTATCTCGTGTCTTACCATGTGACTTATTATTGGTGGACATGCTTCGTGATGTCACAAAATCTAACATAAAACATAACATGCTATACATACTAACTCATCAATTAACGTGGATAACATACTAAACATGCTTAACATAACATACTGCATAACATGAACTTAGTACATATCTTAACATGAAACATACTACATACTTAACATGCATGGATATACTGCACAACATCATAACACATACTGCATAACATCATAGCACATACTGCATAACATACTGCATAACATGAACACCATAAACATACTGCATCATGAAATCCCATTCATGATTTCTTAAACACATCATATGCAAACAAACATGTTCATGTTGTAGGTGGAATTATACTTACCTTTCCGTCATACATTCTTGCTTAACTGTCCCTTCTAGTGCTGTTCCACTCCTGGTACAGCTGCAGGTTCTGCCTGCTTGACAAGGACATGCTCTACTTAAACTCGTGAAAATGCTGGTAACTAACCAACATATTTACATGATTTTGGTTGTATGTCCCCTTATGTGCAAACCATCTAACTTGGTTACCAACGGTAACCTGGCGTGCTAAGCCAAAACTAAACCTCTAAGGGTTCCTCATCTTAATCTGAAACTATTGGGTCATATCTGATAACCCTTTAGTTCAGCTAAACGGTATCACTTAGGGTTACTTTGGATAACCCGTAAGGATAAACTAACTTTATGCTATGAGTTAACCAAAAGTCAACTAAAGTCAACCTTGGTCAACTGCGGTCAACTATGGTCGACCCTCTATGGTCAACCTTTCGGGTCTCGGGCTTGACCCGGTAACTCGGGTATAACTCCCGATTACCATGCGTGAACTAAAACTTTGCTTGAAAAATCATTTTTCCATACTTAGAAAACACTTAGGAATAAATCCCAAAATTTCACATTTTCTTGTAAAATTCTTAACTTAATTCATAAAACTCAAAATCATGGATTTATGCTTCGTAAAATCATTTTAGGTCGAAAACCGTCATTGGAACGATTTTCCGAGTCAAAACACTTGTTTAAGGTTGAAAAACCAATTTTCTAAAATCATTTGTTAAACTTGTGGTGTAGGGATTTCGGATTCCCTGAGCACCCTTCATAAAACAATTTTTGTTTTAAAATCGGTACGTAATCTGAAAAAGTTTTCTTCACGAAAGTTCTAGCTCTGGAAAAATGCTAAAACTTTTATGTTTTACAAAACTCCTAATTCGGCCTAGTTTCGTACCAGTTTTGAGTTGAAACTGGCTGACTCTTGGAACGAACTGGGTCTGGGGGCTTAAATGCTTAGGTACGGGTTTTGGCATTTTTGAAGGCCATTGGAGCCTTGTTTTGAAAAACGGCTCGTGTATCCCCATAGAAAAAGTTGTTCTGGACAACTTTCATGTTTTACGTTTTCCTAAATTCGGCCTCTAAAGGCCTGTTAGTTTTCGTTTACGAAAACTGGGTAGATTAATCCGAACCTACCAGATTCGTGCTTACTTGATTTTACGTCTCCTACTTTCGGAAACTAACTCAACCGATCACTCGGGAGCCTAAATGAACATCATGCACGTTAACTAACGTCCTACATGTGTTGACATGTCATCCCCACGTGGCCATGCAAACCAAATCCGGACTACTTAAACCTAGGTTTGCATGTGTTCTAGGGTTTGCATAAACATGAACTTGCATCAAACAAACCATACCAAAGCTACGTCTAACACCCTAGCATTCATGCCTTACTCGGCTGCACCTAGGGCAAGGACTTAATCAACCAATAAACCATGCAAACCATGCACTCTTGCAAGCATAAATCATATCACAACAAACATAAATCATGCATACTATCTAACATGCTACACACCCTAATCAAGCATCACATTCCTTAGCCTAGGCATAACCAAAATTAAATGAGCTTAAGCCCTTACATTCATGCTTGAAAATACATCATAAAATCCCAATTTAAAGCTTGAACCAAAAGCTTTAGGGTTTAGGGCTTTACCTCACATTTTCGGAAGTTGGTTCACACTAAGGGAGCCGAACTCCCACTACTCGCTTGGCTGCCTCTTGCAGCCGAACCCTCCCACCAAAGGGGCTCCAAATTTCAGCCATGCATACACACAACATACACATAATCAATCCATGAATCTTGCATGGAAATTTGTTTAAAAAAATCTAGGGTTTACCTTGACTTACCCATGGGTTTGGCTATGGTTTGTGAACCGAAAATCTGTCCCCTTTGTTGGCTGCTCTCTTGCTCGGTTTTGGGCTCCAAATTGCACCAAAAATTTCTCACCATCTTGGTGATTCCTTGCAGCCCAAGCCGAGCCCTTGGCTGCCCTCAAGACCCATGAAAAATCTGCTCCTCCTTGGCCGAAACCCATGCACCACCAAGGCACCAAATCCTCCTTGGTTCCATGGTTGGTTTCTTCTTCCTCTTGCTCGGCTACACACCATGGATTGGCTTGAAATTTTTTTCTCACTTTCTCTCCTCACTAACCCACGGCTGCTGCCCATGAAATCTGGAAAAATTTTCCAGATTTCCTCCTTTGGTTCATGCTCAAAGCCGAGCACTCCATGGAGGATCACATGAGATTTTTTTCCAACTTTTTCTCTTGCTCTTTCTCTTCCTCTTGGCACTCGGATTTTTCTGAAGAAAATGGGCCATAATCTAGCTGCTTTTCTCCATTTTTCAGCAGCAAAATCTGTCCAAATGCATGGGTATTTATAGGCATTTTCAAACTTTGTGAAAATTGCATTTTAACCCATAACTTTTCCATTTCTCTTACTTTCTCCCCAAGGTGGCCGGCTGTCTTCAGCTCATAAACAGCTGGCTTTGCTAATGTCATGGCTGACCTCACTTGGCTTACATCATCGCTTACCTCACAATTTCTAAAATTGCACTTTTGCCCCCAAAAATGGAAATTCTTGCAAAAATGCCCTCTAGGTGTCCGATTGTCCTAAAAGTCAACACACCCATCCTATTTTATGATTTCATCATCTCGGTGACTTCATATGCTCATATCGTCAAATTTCTAAAATTTACACTTTTGCCCCAAAAGTGAAAATTTTTACATTTATGTCCATAAACTTCATAATTGACCATAATGCTTGCTTTTCAAGCAAATATCATTCTTTTCATGATTTTATGTGATTTTCTCATACTTGAATCACATATTTTCAAAAATTACGTTTTTGCCCCGAAAGACAAAATCCTTGCAATTTCACCCCCAAAAGTGGCCGGTTCTTATTCTTTTCTTGCAAGGCAAGTCATTGCCTCATTTTGACATCATCTATCGACGTCACTTAACTTACTTCAAATATTTTTCAAAATTTTCACTTTTGCCCCAAAAGTGAAAATTTTGACATTTTTGCCCTTTGACTTTGACTTGTCCTTTTGGGTGACTTCTTGACTAAAAATGTCATTCCTGACCTTAACTAATGCTAGGGATGCTTGATTTCTAGGGTGTTTCTACTGTCTATTCGGGCTATCTCGCCCATACTGACATATTTTACAGTATTTTCTCATACTGTATCATTTTTCGCTGTCGAGTCAAACTTTGACTTTCTTGGTCAAAGTTGACTTTTTCGGTCAAACTTTGACTTTTTCGGAACTGCGTCCTAATTCGTCCTTTTCGACCTGAAAGGGCGTTTTCTAACCTTAAAAATCTGTTCTGAGTCTTATTGAGCCATAAGACTTCGTAAAACGTGTGAAAAACTCTTAACTGAGTTTTTCCGTAAACATGTCGCATATGCTCATAATTCCTTTAAAAGAGGAAAAATGGCAATCATGAAAATTCTAGGTATCACATTCTACCCTCCTTATAAAATTTTCTTCCTCGAAAATTCTGATACTTCTAGGTGACTTTTCTTCAAAAATACACCAGAAAATCCATAATGGTTCGTTCATGTTCCCATTTTAAAATTTAATGGGATCGTATCTCTTATACTGAACCATAATCTTACTTGCATATTTTCATGCTTATCATACTTATCATACTTATCATACATACTAACTTACATACTATCATGCTTTAACATACATACTATGATATTGCTATGCTTACTTACTTATCATGCTGATCATACTTATCTTACTGCATACTGTCATACTAACATACTTTCCTTTCCTATTGCATCACAGGAACTGTTTACATAAAAAGTTGGACAAGTATATCAAATAACTCGTTACACTTTGAAAACATAACTCATATTGCTTGTTCTTGCTTGAAAAACTTACTGAAAAATCGTTTCCACTCTTGGAAAACATATCGTATCATACTTTAATACTCTTTCTGGAATATAGTTTCTCTCTTGAAACTTGATCCTATGCTACTAGAACCCTTTTACTTTGCATAAAGGCCCCCCTTTCTTGGACTTATCCTCAAGGTTTACGACCTTTCGTAATCAGTTTCCTAACTCGAAACTTCATACGTATGACAACCCCTATCTTGGAATTTCTTCCTCAAGGATTTGGTTGTCTTTCTAATCGTGAAGGGGTTCCATTAACATAAGATCATAGCTTAATCATTTCTGTTAAAAATACTGTCTTTGAAACTTTTCAAAGTTTATTTTGGAAAATTCATAATATCGTTCGAGTGATGCGTTGGAAGGTCTACTAACATATCCAACTACTACTTGGATAAGAGAAGCTTTTCTGTTTGCTTCAAACTTTTCCCTCATAACACAAGGACATAATCTTAATTCTTAGGAATATCTATACTCCTTATAATCTCATAATCTCCCTTTAACCGGGAATCAATCTTATCTCTTATTACTATTCTAGCACTTATCTTTGCAACTTGGGCATAACAGTTGCAAGATAGACTTTTACGAAATTTGGTTCTGTCGTACCCACGATAAACCAATTTCTAGCTTCTACTTCTATCACTTATACTCTTTCTTATCTTAACATATCTTACTAGAGATTTCTCGCAATCTCTTCATATCATATCATAACATAGCGTCTCTACCACGCTCTTGCTGCGCAACTCTGATCCGTTGGCAGTACTGATCCATGAAATCCTCTGGGTAAGCATATCAAACTGCTACATATTTGATCTGACTGATTTGAGGAGTCACCTTGTCTGGTCGTTGACTGGCAACGTAACGTAACTGGAAAATGCGTCCTTGTAGCGCGTAATCGGAGAAAACTCTCCATTCTGTGAAACTACTGCTCTGGGTGTTGTCGAAGATGCGGAGCTGCTCCTCCATTCCTTGGAATGCCGACGAAGCCTTGCTGCTCCTTTCGATCCTAATCAATCTAACCTGGGTTTAAAACCAGGTACATGTCTTTATACAAATCTTATAACTACACAGAGTAAGAAAAGAACTTACAATGCTGTGGCGCTGGCGGCAGAATTGTGAAACGGGATGGCAGAAAAACTTTTCACTCTAATACGAAAACCCTTTGCTTTGATACCACCTCTTGTCACGCCCCTACTTATCGCCACCAAGCCCACGCGGTGTCTGACCACGCGAACCTGGGGTTGGGTTCGGTTCGTAACAATTACTTACTTACTTGCTTAATTGAAAAATAAAGTTACCCAATTTCTAGAGTAAATTTTTTTTCTTTCTTTTCTAAAATCGTTACTAGAAAACATCTTTTGCGGAAATCATAGAACTTTGACTCAAGTAAAATATAGCTTAAAACTGCTTTTCTTTTATAAACTTTATCTGATGTACTCACTCGAGTACCGAGCTTTCACCTATGAGGAAAGCTCCATACATACATACATATATAATCTAAATCATGGACCAGATCCGACCTACAGCGGACCGGTACAACACGTGGCAACTGGCTTGCCATACTGCTAAAACTGAAAACTGAACCATACATGCTAAAACATAATGAAATACATTTTCATTTTAAACGCATTTCGGAAACCCCGTAGCAGTCCAAACCCACGTTTCACATTCTGTTGCGTCATCTCTCCACAGCTTGTATCAAGAAGTGCCGGTAGGAAACTTACCTACAGCATGAACGTAAGCAATGAGCTAAAAAGCTCAGTAAGCACAACATCCTATCCGCATGCAACTAATGCACCAAAAACGTGAACCAATTATGATTTATTATTAAAATCATTTATGGTCTTTCTACTGATCTTATCTTGCTACTATAACATGTGTGTATGTACTTAGGTATGTAACCATGGAGTGATTGAAGGCGGTCCGACCAAACCAACTTAAACCATGAAACACACAGTTTAACATGGAGTAGTGGAGGCAGCCCTTCCATATCAAGTCAAACCATGGAACATGCCATTTGAACTTACCATAAAGGCAAGCTAGTACAACACAACATGTCCTACTTGATTTATCTCGTGTCTTACCATGTGACTTATTATTAGTGGACATGCTTCGTGATGTCACAAAATCTAACATAAAACATAACATTCTATACATACTAACTCATCAATTAACGTGGATAACATACTGAACATGCTTAACATAACATACTGCATAACATGAACTTAGTGCATATCTTAACATGAAACATACTACATACTTAACATGCATGGACATACTGCATAACATCATAACACATACTGCATAACATCATAGCACATACTGCATAACATACTGCATAACATGAACACCATAAACATACTGCATCATGAAATCCCATTCATGATTTCTTAAACACATCATATGCAAACAAACATGTTCATGCTGTAGGCGGAATTGTACTTACCTTTCCGTCATAAATTCTTGCTTAATTGTCCCTTCTAGTGTTGTTCCACTCCTGGTACAGCTGCAGGTTCTGCCTGCTTGACAAGGACATGCTCTACTTAAACTCGTGAAAATGCTGGTAACTAACCAACATGTTTACATGATCTTGGTTGTATGTCTCCTTATGTGCAAAGCATCTAACTTGGTTACCAACGGTAACCTGGCGTGCTAAGTCAAAACTAAACCTCTAAGGGTTCCTCATCTTAATCTGAAACTATTGGGTCATATCTGATAACCCTTTAGTTCAGCTAAATGTTATCTCTTAGGGTTACTTTGGATAACCCGTAAGGATAAACTAACTTTATGCTATGATTTAACCAAAAGTCAACTAAAGTCAACCTTGGTCAACTGCGGTCAACTATGATCGACCCTCTATGGTCAACCTTTCGGGGTCTCGGGCTTGACCCGGTAACTCGGGTATAACTCTCGATTACCATGCGTGAACTAAAACTTTGCTTGAAAAATCATTTTTCCATACTTGGAAAACACTTAGGAATAAATCCCAAAATTTCACATTTTCTTGTAAAATTCTTAACTTAATTCATAAAACCCAAAATCATGGATTTATGCTTCGTAAAATCATTTTAGGTCGAAAACCGTCATTGGAATGATTTTCCGAGTCAAAACACTTGTTTAAGGTTGAAAAACCAATTTTCTAAAATCATTTGTTAAACTTGTGGTGCAGGGATCTCGGATTCCCTGAGCACCCTTCATAAAACAATTTTTGTTTTAAAATCGGTACGTAATCTGAAAAAGTTTTCTTCACGAAAGTTCTAGCTCTGGAAAAATGCTAAAACTTTTATGTTTTACAAAACTCCTAATTCGGCCTAGTTTCGTACCAGTTTTGAGTTGAATCTGGCTGACTCCTGGAATGAACTGGGTCTTGGGGCTTAAATGCTTAGGCACGGATTTTGACATTTTTGAAGGCCATTGGAGCCTTATTTTGAAAAACGGCTCACGTGTCCCCCTAGAAAAAGTTGTTCTAGACAACTTTCATGTTTTACGTTTTCCCAAATTCGGCCTCTAAAGGCCTGTTAGTTTTCGTTTACGAAAACTGGGTAGATTAATCCGAACCTACCAGTTTCGTGCTTACTTGATTTTACGTCTCCTACTTTCAGAAACTAACTCAACCGATCACTCGGGAGCCTAAATGAACATCATGCACGTTAACTAACGTCCCACATGTGTTGACATGTCATCCCCACGTGGCCATGCAAACCAAATCCGGACTACTTAAACCTAGGTTTGCATGTGTTCTAGGGTTTGCATAAACATGAACTTGCATCAAACAAACCATACCAAAGCTATGTCTAACACCCTAGCATTCATGCCTTACTCGGCTGCACCTAGGGCAGGGACTTAATCAACCAATAAACCATGCAAACCATGCACTCTTGCAAGCATAAATCATATCACAACAAACATAAATCATGCATACTATCTAACATGCTATACACCCTAATCAAGCATCACATTCCCTAGCCTAGGCATAATCAAAATTAAATGAGCTTAAGCCCTTACATTCATGCTTGAAAATACATCATAAAATCCCAATTTAAAGCTTGAACCAAAAGCTTTAGGGTTTAGGGCTTTACCTCACATTTTCGGAAGTTGGTTCACACTAAGGGAGCCGAACTCCCACTGCTCGCTTGGCTGCCTCTTGCAGCCGAACCCTCCCACCAAAGGGGCTCCAAATTTCAGCCATGCATACACACAACATACACATAATCAATCCATGAATCTTGCATGGAAATTTCTTTAAAAAAATCTAGGGTTTACCTTGACTTACCCATGGGTTTGGCTATGGTTTGTGAATCGAAAATCTGTCCCCTTTGTTGGCTGCTCTCTTGCTCGGTTTTGGGCTCCAAATTGCACCAAAAATTTCTCACCATCTTGGTGATTCCTTGCAGCCCAAGCCGAGCCCTTGGCTGCCCTCAAGACCCATGAAAAATCTGCTCCTCCTTGGCCGAAACCCATGCACCACCAAGGCACCAAATCCTCCTTGGTTCCATGGTTGGTTTCTTCTTCCTCTTGCTCGGCTACACACCATGGATTGGCTTGAAATTTTTTTCTCACTTTCTCTCCTCACTAACCCACGGCTGCTGCCCATGAAATCTGGAAAAATTTTCCAGATTTCCTCCTTTGGTTCATGCTCAAAGCCGAGCACTCCATGGAGGATCACATGAGATTTTTTTCCAACTTTTCCTCTTGCTCTTTCTCTTCGTCTTGGCACTCGGATTTTTCTGAAGAAAAAGGGCCATAATCTAGCTGCTTTTCTCCATTTTTCAGCAGCAAAATCTGTCCAAATGCATGGGTATTTATATGCATTTTCAAACTTTGTGAAAATTGCATTTTAACCCCTAACTTTTCCATTTCTCTTACTTTCTCCCCAAGGTGGCCGGCTGTCTTCAGCTCATAAACAGCTGGCTTTGCTGATGTCATGGCTGACCTCACTTGGCTTACATCATCACTTACCTCACAATTTTCTAAAATTACACTTTTGCCCCCAAAAATGGAAATTCTTGCAAAAATGCCCTCTAGGTGTCCGATTGTCCTAAAAATCAACACACCCATCCTATTTTATGATTTCATCACCTCGGTGACTTCATATGCTCATATCGTTAAATTTCTAAAATTTACACTTTTACCCCAAAAGTGAAAATTTTTACATTTATGTCCATAAACTTCATAATTGACCATAATGCTTGCTTTTCAAGCAAATATCATTCTTTTCATGATTTTATGTGATTTTCTCATACTTGAATCACATATTTTCAAAAATTACGTTTTTGCCTCGAAAGACAAAATCCTTGCAATTTCACCCCCAAAAGTGGCCGGTTCTTATTCTTTTCTTGCAAGACAAGTCATTGCCTCATTTTGACATCATCTATCGACGTCACTTAGCTTACTTCACATATTTTCCAAAATTTACACTTTTGCCGCAAAAGTGAAAATTTTGACATTTTTGCCATTTGACTTTGACTCGTCCTTTTGGGTGACTTCTTGACTAAAAATGTCATTCTTGACCTTAACTAATGCTAGGGATGCTTGATTTCTAGGGTGTTTCTACTGTCTATTTGGGCTATCTCGCCCATACTGACATATTTTACAGTATTTTCTCATACTGTATCATTTTTCGCTGTCGAGTCAACCATTGACCACTTTTAGTCAAACTTTGACTTTCTTGGTCAAAGTTGACTTTTTCGGTCAAACTTTGACTTTTTCGGAACTGCGTCTTAATTCGTCCTTTTCGACCTGAAAGGGCGTTTTCTAACCTTAAAAATCTGTTCTGAGTCTTATTGAGCCATAAGACTTCGTAAAACGTGTGAAAAACTCTTAACTGAGTTTTTCCGTAAACATGTCACATATGCTCATAATTCCTTTAAAAGAGGAAAAATGGCAATCATGAAAATTCTAGGTATCACAAAAAGAACCCTACTTTTTTAATATTCCAGACGAAGTTATTTTAACTTAAGCGTAGTCTTATGATATGAGTTTTATTTAAACATAATGAAAGAGGTACGACTCATAAAGCATGGCATATCATATCTTAAAAGCATCATGTCATAACATCACATAGTCATAAGCTCAGATAACGATTAACAATACTGGTCATAGTTAGTAATAGAGAATACATAAATCATAAAGATAACACAGGCGTCACCAAATACATAAGATAGATAATAGATAAAAGATCCTCAACAAACGGCAAACTATCTAATAGTAAAATACTACACTCGATCTTCTACTAACACTCATGGACCATCAGTCTTGTCATCTTCTCCTTCAGTAAAAACCTTGGTGGGGTCCTCCTCTTCTGAACCAATGCGGCCATCTTCGTCTCCCACAGCTTCTGGTTGGTACGAGATTGGTGCCTCAACATAGCTGCTAGCGTCCTCCACATTTTCTAATTCCCTTGTTGGAGGAGTATCTACCCTTTCTGCTCTCAGGTGCATTTCGGCGTAAATGACCTCTGAATATAAGTGGTCGTAATCTAGATATGGTCAGGGAAAGTACACAAGTGCTCGTATCTCGTGGGGAACTCCCTGCCAAAACAGCTCACATGTGTCCTGTTGGCGTAGTTCATAAGGGCACTCGACTACGAGATCCTCCTCGAATCGGTGTTTGTACTCCTGCATGCTCTTGCCTTGTATAGGTGCCCATCTCGCTGCCTGAGTAAAGAAGCGACGTCCTTGTGCATACGTCAAATCAGCCCTCCTCTCTCGATAAAGGAAAGGACCTACAAAGTAGTCCGTAATGTTGCGACGGAAATCTCTCCAATGTAATAGACTCCCACCAATGCCTAGCAGCACCCCTCAGCTGGATTCCTGCTAGTTTCGACCATGCCCCTCGTGTTATGCCACACGAGCTGCATAAGGACTCGATGTGATGTAGCCAATCTCCCGGATGAGTTTCTCCATAGTAGTGATCTGGTCTGGCTATTCGAAATGCAGTCATTATTTTGGCACCGAGCTTACTAAGAAGTGTCTCTTCGGATGATGATCATCTAATTGGCGGCATGATGATAATATAGGGATCCCTAATTTTAAGATTAAGGTCAATAACAACTACAAAAAAAAATAATAAATAAAATTCTAACTTACTTGGACATGCATGAAACTGTTGTGGAAACGACGTAAGGTAGGATGGCAGGATACCTCTCTGATACCAACTGTAACGACCCGACTTTTCAGACTATTAACTAGCTTACATATTTTTATTTAATTTAGTCTTGACACTTATTTTTGTTCGGTTATAAAAAAAGTACATAAATTTAAAAAAAAAAATCATATTCGTACTACAAAATTTAAAATTACTAAAAACTTTTAACTGAGGAAATTAGAAACCTCTTGCAAATAATTATTCTATTCAAATTCGTATTTAGATAATAATTAAAAAGCCATAACTTTATGTTGATTAAAACAAAAGAGTCTAAAGCCTTTTTCTCGTAAAATATTCATAATAATTTAGCAGTATCAAAATATTAAAACATAACAATAAATATAGTCGTTACAAAATAATTTAGGAAGTCTAAATGCGGAAATTAAATTCGTCGTGGTATCCCACTCCCTTCTTTCATTGTCTCCGCATAGTTTCATATATTCATAAGAACATCTAAGTAATGAGTTGCTTACCCGCGTTACCTACAGCACGGACACACATACGTATGAGCTTTTGCTCAGCAAGTATAAACAATATCTCACAAATCATTTTATAAAGTCATATCATCACACGTAATATCAAGAATATTCGAAAGTGCACGTGATCATATGTGTTCATTTATGCTTTATTATATACATGTCTTGTCTACTTAAGGGCCCCTATGTCGTACCTATATGCTCGCAATCAATGGGGAATTAGGGGAGAGACTCTCCAACAGCCTCCAAGATCATATCTTATAACTTTCGTTCTTATCATATCCTCTCACTAGTTGGAGGTTGATACTTAATCCTATATTTTATTTGCCTTATTCTCATTAATTGTGATAATGTGTAGATTTACATATCATTATACATCTATCATTATGGCATAATTATCCGTGAGGTATGCTGATCATGTCAATGCAAGAGATATTATGCACATCAAATACTTAATCAAAGCAATACGTATAATTAATATACTCATCACATCATAAAGTCAAGTCATAGCAAATGTAGAGCATCAACAAAGAAACACATTTTGTTACATGTTGTAGGTGAGGTTTATACTTACTTGTCTTATGTGCTTAAACTTCCGGAGTTGTATCTCCTACTATGTAAAATTTGAGAAGTTGTCATGATTTAACAATATCGTATTATTAGATAGAATCATAGTTATATTACTTTGTTCAATCATTCATTTATTTTATAAACTATAATGAACTTAATTTATTTATATCATAATTAACCTTAACAATTACTTCTTATTAATTATTAAGTGTTAAAATAAATTTCTACTAATTATTATTTAATTAATTTAATTTAATTAATTATTTTGATTAATTAATTAATCAATTGATTAATTAAGTAATTAAGTAATAGTTAATTATTACTTTAATAATTGAGTAATTATAATTAAATTATATAATTTGACTTATTAATAATTTCATTATATTGCTTAAATATTCTTTCTCATATAATAATTAATAATTATTAATTTTAATATTAATAATTAATAATTTGATTAATCATATTAATTAATGTTTGATTAATCTCTAGTTTATCATCCCTAATTATTTTGATGATTATATCAATGATTAATGATTAATTAATCTTTAATTAATCATGTATTATAATTATGTAGTTATTTAACATAATAATCTTGATTATTATCCACTAACTCTTATAATTAAGTAATTTAATTGTTAATCGATTACTTAATTAATTACTTTATTAATCACATTTGGTTATGTATTATTTAATTAATTAATTAATCAGTCAATCAAGGTGACAAGGAGTCACCAAAGGGTATACCTCTCTTTTATTGTTGGACTAGTCCAATCCCCTTAATTATATTCATTTAGTTGGGCTAAGGTAATCTCTTAGTATATGCCTAGTAACCCTTTAGTATACTTTATCTTAGCCCATTAAAACTTGTGATTTAATTTATAAAATTAGGGTTTTTCACATAATTTGGTCATATACTTAAAATCAACTCATTTCATAACTAGATATATTCATACGTTATGATTTATCCTTATATCACATTTTAATGTTTAATCGTTTTATCGGTGTAGGATTTTAACTTGTAAGATTTATTTAGATTTGAATATAATTCTGTTTTGGACACTTGATGACTTGTTGGAAAGTTTGAAACATCTAGATTCTGTCTTTATAATTTGTTTTCTAAAATTTCAAGCATTTCAAATATTAATGTGGACATATTTCTAAATATCTTATGGTAAAATCTCGGATTACCAGATTATAATACGATGTTAAGGGATTTATTAAAATTTATGTACACATTCGTTTTAAATACATGATATCTCATTTTGAAGCTTAAGATGTCTACTTTACATAGGTAAAGTTATTTCTTTTAGTACTTAAGTGTTTCATACCATAAACTTAGGTTTTGTCACTATTGGTCCCACGTTTGTACCACAAGTCCAGATTCATGGTTAAGATTAGAAAAATCATAACAATTTACTTACAAGCCAAATAAGACAAAAGATATGTCATTGGAAAGCTTATAATGTCTACTTTGTATGAAAAAAATAGTTTTATAAAAAGTTATGGTTTACTAACTTAAAATCTACAAAACCCGTTGCTAGTACAGGGTTCCAGCAAGGGTTTACGGTTCGTAGCCCAAACTTGTAAAATTCATCAAAAATTGCACATTTATCTGTTCATGGCGTATGACACCTTGGTGGAAAGCTCAAAGAATTTAGTTTTTAATTCTCAACTTATAATCCAAAATTTTGAGTCTAAAGGGTTCGGAGTACGATAAACCCGTGGCTGGTCTGTGCCCCAGAGATCCATTTTCTCCCTAGTTTTGTGTCACAACTTCAAATGCACATAACTTTAGACATATAAAAAAAAATCAAGTGATTCCAAAGTCTAAAATGAAGCTTATCCTCTGTAGAACCTTAATATATAATTTATTTTTCGTACCAAATTTTCTAATGCATGCTATATCACCACAACAGCTGTAAACTTCAACAAGGTTCTTAGATCTTACCGAAATACTCCGTAGATCCTTTAAGATCTGAGATCTCTAAAGTTCTCCTCAAAAAATTTTCCTAGGTAAGAAGAAGTTTAACATTAAGATCATAACAAAACATCATGCTTTAGTTCTCAAAAAAAAAAAAAAAAAAAGACTAAAACACAAAAAATACCACTAGGTTACCTCTAGTAAAACGTCTTCTAACTCCGTTCTACACTTCTTTGAATTTGGTAACGGGGTTGCTTAGAGCTTGAAAATGGAGGGAGGAAGGTGCTTGAGGGGTGTCGGAGATGGAGAATAGAGTTGGTGATTCTTCTTTTTATTTTGAGCTTGGTGGTTGCTAGAGAGTTAGGGTTTTTGAGCTTAACTTGTGTGAGAGCAAAATGAAGTGTTAGGGACTTATTTTTAGCCAACTTTTACCATAAGGGGAACTGTCTTTTGAGGGATAAAATTGAAAATTTTTGGCTAAATCAACCCTTGTATTGCTGCCACCTTTGGGAGGGGTTTGGAGGGAAAATTTTGTTCAACAAGGTGGAGACAAGGGGTCACTTTTACTTGTCTCTTCCTTGGGTCAACTTGCCAAAATAAACCATGCCATCTCTTACATGTGGTTGTATCTATGCACCACTTTCTTCTTTTCTCATTTGTTCACATTTCCCCTTGCTTTCTTGAACCAAAATCCGGATTCCCCCCTAGGATTCTCATTTTTATTTTGTTTTTCTTTCTTCCAATTTCCACCCTTGATCCAAGGTTGTCATACTTATTCTCATCCATTGGATTTTCCATCACGCCAATCTTAAGCTCTCATTGGTTACTTATCATCCAAACTTTGGCCATTGATTTGCCTAGGATCCCTTAACATAAAATCTACACCATTGATTTCAAATCAAGCATAATTCTTGATCAATTTTCCACCTTTGGATTTCCTAAGAGTGAATACTAATAATTCATCTTCTATCTATGTGACACATTAATTCCCAATCATGTTCTCAAAGCTTAACTATTGGTCTTATCAAAATAAATACTACGATCATTAAATTAACCTACTAAAAAAAATCTTGGTCCTTCCCAAAAATTAACATTATCCCTCTAATACGACATAATTAATTATTCGTATAAATTTATATGTCGTTCAACTCATCTTTTATGTATTTAAAATTTCTCATTTAAATAGAGAAATTCAACATTATTACATCATCGACATCATCATACCAATGATACATATACTATCATTCATGCTCTCGAAATTTAATATTCATTAAAATAATTCATTAGAAGTATATTAATGAAGAAAATCCATAATAATAATTCATAAATCAAATTTATGAATTTCTAGGGCATCACACCCTCCCCTCTTCCTCATTCGACCGTTGCCTGCAAGGCCGCCATCCCCTCCCCTTCATTCTCCTGTTGCCCTCCCCTCTCTCTTTTTTTCGCCGCCGCCGTTGCCACCTTCACTGCCACCCTATCATCTCATCAAGGCTGTGAACTATTTTGCATCAAAGAAAGGTAAGGTAACTTCCATATTGCTCAATTTCTTGTTTTCTAACAAAAATACGAACACACAATTCTTTATAACTTTTTTGTAATGTAATTCATGTTTTTATTGTTGTTCAATTTTTTTTATTGTTGCTCTTTATAGAAGAATCTTTTGTGCAATTTTTTGACATTTTAAGATCTACGAACACACAATATTTTATGCATTTTTTTCACCCACCACATGCTCGATGAAATGTCAAAATGGAATTTTGTTTGATTTAATTTTAATGGTATGCATCTTAATTATTTTGAATTTTGCAAATTTGCTAGGGTCCTAATGGATTGGAAGCTTATAGCCGGAGAAGGGATTAAAAGGAGATGAGACTAAAACAAAAATCTCGGATCATCTTTGTCTTCACCAAGAGGGAAGTATTGAATGTGGTTATCTTGTTGTAGGTTTTATGAGGGACATAGTGTTGAATGGAATTGACATACTTGAAAGAAAAAAAATATTATACTTGGGATGATATGGATTTGATTAGGGGAGAATGTACAAAATTTGTAATGCAATTCATTAATTATGATATGTAAATTGGTAATATAATGGATGATTTTTTTACTTTGATATAATGTAGCTAATTTTTTATCAATCATATCCTAGGCCATGTATTGATAACACACAGGTTAGGCCACTTGTGGGAAATCACCCAAAAATGCCAAATTATTTTTTAATTCATGTTAGACTTTACACGACGATTTTGAACATAAACCGTTCGTGTAAAGTTCTCACTTTAGCGAAATTTGCTCCATTTTTTTCTCTATTCAATGACAGTGTGAACTATCATAGAATATTGAGATACCATAATGGTTTATTAACTGTCATGGTATCTCAAAATATTCCACAACGGTGGATTACACGACGGTTATCTAACCGTCGTGTAAATTTTACACGACGGTTAATAACCATCGTCAAATCCATAATTTTTACTAGTGACCATGGATTTATCTTAAATAACAAAGGCTCATATATATTGTCTTGGAATCAACATTACCTTAATATCACTAGTGAGATGACTTAAGTTATATGCCTTTATATTATTTCAAAAGGCTAAGTTAAAGGTTAGACATTTCATAAAATTATTATTGATAAAGGTCCAAAATATAAAGAATTTCAATTACCACACACAACAAACTCGGAACGACCATAAAAAAGGAAGAACGACCACTAGATTTTACAGAAAGAACCAGCTAATCGTTCCTTCTAAATCATCCATTTTTAGCTCCTTTAATATGTGTGTGTGTGTGTGTGTTTGTGTATATATATATATATATATATATTTTTTTTTTTCAAAAAGAGAAATTTAATGATAATAAAACCTCTTAAAAATTAATAAGTGATTTTTAGTATGTATTTATCTCAAACAACAAATGATCATTTATATTGTCATGAATTTAACATCACCCTAATATCACTAGTAATATCTCACCATTGTTGATGAGGAAGTTACATGTTCTTACACGATTTCAAAATGTTAAATTAGAAGTTAGGCTTTTCATGACTCTATTATTGTTTGTAGTCTAAAACATTAAGAATTTCAATAACATTGTTATTGGGCCTCCTTTGGATATTTTTGACTCATGTCACTGAAATGTTTCTCAAACTCCTCCAAATGGTATGCTTCAGCAGCATCTTTGAACACTCTAAAGAAGCAGCACTCTTGAAATGGTTCTTAATATTCATCATAACATGATCATAGTATGTCCCGTGCTGTGTCATAGGATAAACATGACTCACCGCATATCCAATGCTCTGGTTCCTATCAGAAATAAAACATAGCTTTGGACTATCAAGTAATACCTCATTCAGCTTCTTAAAGAACCAAGTACATGAATCATTGTTGTCAGTGTCACCCACACCCCATGCAATGGGATAATTATACTATCTTGTGTGGTAGCAACTATCAATACCTCCTTATATTTAGTTTTAATCCAAGCCCTATTTATGCCAATAACTGTTCTCATGTTCTTAAAACCCCTTATAGCTATTCCTAAAGCCATAAAAAAAAAAAAAAAAAAAACCTTGAACTTATTCTCCGAATCAACTTCAACGTGCGTAACTAGACCCTTATTAACTCATTTAAGCATGTAACAATATGAAGGGAGCATGGCAAAACTATGTTGTGGCATCCCGCTGATCAAATTTTGAGCAAATTACCTTCCTTTCCATGCCTTCCAATAACTTACTCAAACATTCAGTTCCTGACTCATGAATCCCTTGAGAACTTTTGGATTAGGTGATTGCTTATAATCATAGAAGTGTCCATTCATGCGAGCTCCAATTACATGACTGGATGCTTGTCTGTGATTGATCGATCGATCGATTCATCAACAAGCAAGTATGGATACCATTATATTATCGAATGACAATAAAATTCGAATATGGTATTTTTGTAGCTCGCACCTGCCACAGGCAATTTGGTTCATCGACATACACAACTTCCTTCACTAACTTAGTTGACTTCTTCATTTCAAGCTTTCCGTTAATGGTGATGAGGTTTAACTTTGTATTCAATTCTTTCTTGCTATCAAAGTGTTTATCCACCATTAAATCTGAACCATCACTTTTCCCGATATCAGAACTGATCAATGGAACAAATTACATCTTCAAATTTATAATGTCGACAACGGCTATCATAAACTCTTTCATGTAGATCATCACCTCCTTCAGGTACACTTTCATCTTCTTCGGCTACACCATCACATCTTTTATGCATCTCATCACCTTTTCGGGTACACTATCACCTGCTTTACCTACACCATCATCTTCATTCGGTATTTCCTCATGCATTGTCTCCTCTGGTTTTGGATTGGAACCAGTGATTGGAGTTGGTTTGAAGCCAGTGATCTTTCATTAATTGGTGTACTAGTTGTACAAATCTACAACGGATGCTCATAACTGAAAGACCCGAAATTTTGAAGACTTGTAATTTCCTTGTTCATAAGGAATTAAAGTCTAATTTATGTGTTTATGCTGTGTTCCATGGAAATTTATGAATATTAATGAGAAATTCATAATTTTATTAGCCAAGGTTAGAATTTTTCTTTTAACCAGCTATGAGACTCGGAATAGAATGCCGAGGTTAGCAACGGCATTTTGAGTCGAAAGGAACGAAAAAGGATGTAATTTTACGAAAGTCAAAAGTTTGACCAAAAAGACAAAGTTATGTTATATGGTATTTTGGCACTAAAGACTTTAAGTGAACTTTCTATATCAGTATGTATGTAAGATAAGTTTTATGAGCAAAGCATTTTCATATATATAAGTATGTTTCAAAAAATAAAAATAAAAATATTCCCAAATTTTAAGTAAAGTTAAGTTAAGTAAGTAAGGTGGCGGCCCTACGTAGTAAGGGGGCGTCACAATAACTACCAAGTAATTCAGTTGGAGCAAACCTAGCAACAGTTGGGATTTCTTCATTGATCTGACATCCAAAATATTCGTCGTGGAAGCCTAGTGCATCACTGCCATCATTGGTCAAATCATCATCACCACGAACATATATTGCTTTTCCTTTATTACATTTTTCTTCGTACAAAAATATATGATCTATAATATCTGAATAATTGGAAATAAGAGTTGGTGTAGCAGTGTCACCAAATATGTTACCAACAGGTCTATGTGTTATCTCAATTGCATACTCACTTTGGTCAATACTTGTTCTATCATAGATTGTTTCTTCCAATTCCAAAAAGTTGATACTCCGATTAATTACAAAGCCCTTGCTTATACCAACTCTGAACCACATCCAAAAGCCGCCATCCACATTTTCCCACTTTCCATTATACTCCACGAGAATGTAGATCTAACTCATACCTATTATGGATTTTGATGATATTTGAGACAGATATCAATCATCTCTGTGGTATAAATCCACGTGAAAGCAAACTCAGTTTTGTCTAGTTGCACCAGATTAGGATTGTAATTATTAATTAGTTTGTTTCAATTTTTACTGACCAACTATGTACTTTTTGTTGGTTCATATTTATGGCTATGTAAGAAATTTTACATAAGATTTTGAAGTCCCAGGTTGATTGGTGTTATATCATGATGCAAGTTTTAATTTCTCCAATTTTCTTCGCTGGAACCTACAATAGAATGTTAAATTGAGTTGAGTTTAAGTTGAGTTGAAATTCTTAAGTTCGATTAGTTTAAACTTTTGAAAAAGTAGCCATTAAGTTTTATTAACTTTTCAGAAAAAGACAAAAATTAAGGTGAAAAAGTACAGTTTAACTAGAGTTAAGATAAGTTATCAAAAAGAAAAAAAAATTTTGTTCAATTCAGTTGGTGTTATTAATTAAGCGTATTTTAATTTCTCCAATTTTATTCGCTGGAACCTATAATAGAATGTTAAATTGAGTTGAGTTTAAGTTGAGTTGAAATTCTTAAGTTCGATTAGTTTAAACTTTTGAAAAAGTAGCCATTAAATTTTATTAACTTTTCAGAAAAAGACAAAAATTGGGGTGAAAAAGTACAGTTTAACTAGAGTTAAGATAAGTTATCAAAAAAAAAAAATTTTTTTGTTCAATTCAATTGGTGTTATTAATTAAGCGTATTTTAATTTTTCCAATTTTATTCGCTGGAACCTATAATAGAATGTTAAATTGAGTTGAGTTTGAGTTGAGTTGAAATTCTTAAGTTCGATTAGTTTTAACTTTTGAAAAAGTAGTTATAAATTTTGTCGACTTTTCAGAAAAATACAAAAATTGAGGTAAAAAAGTACAGTTTAGCTGTAGTTAAGATAAGTTACCAAACACAAAAAAGAAAAAATTTGTTTAACTCAATTTTGTAACATCTAAACAGGACCCTTGTTTTTGTTTTTTTTTTTTAACTTTTCAACTCAAACTCCATTATCAAACAATCAACTCAAACTAAACTTTTATCTCAAACTTTTTACCAAACACTTAACTTTTAAACTCAACTTAACTTAACTCAAACTAAACTCAAAAATCTTAACTCAAACTCATGAACCAAACATGCTCTAAAACTTTTTAGTATAATAACATATTGCAATAATTAATTATTCTTAACAAATTTTTAGTCTTTTAACAACATTGCATAATATAAGCCCATTATTAATATGACTAAAAATAAAAAAGGATTGAGAATATTTTAGGGGAAAAAAAAAGGACTGAGAGTCAAAATAATAAAGTTAATTATTGAAAATTATAATAAAAAATAAGAATAAAGTGGTCTATGAGAATGAAGGAATGTAGTCATAGGTCCAAAACCAATTAAAAAGGTTACTTAAAAAAATCAATTAAAAAGGCATTTAAAAAAACAATTAAAAAAAGAGGAGTGCAGATGAGAAATGCTTAGGTGTAAACTTAAAAACAAATAATAATAATAAAAAAAAAAGTTGAAAAGATTGCAAAAGGAACGAAATATTAAAAAAAAATAATAAAAGGGGTGAAAAGTTGAAAAAAGTGCTGAATCTTAAGGGAGAGAAACGTGTATACTGCAGAAATATATAATAGCAATAGATTACATTTAAAAAAAGGTGAAAGAGTACACCAAAAGAAAAAAAAAAGAAAGAAAGAAAGAAAGAAAAAGAAAAAGAGAGAAGATTTGCGCTTGTGGTGGCACAGAGCCGGGGAAGAGAGAGAAGGGAGGGTATGAATTGCTGGGGAACGAGACACCATGGGGTAAAAATAAGAACTCTCACAAGCTCAGTGGCCCCCACTGGAGTGCATGTGCCTCTGTGCCCTGTGCTATCCGGAAAGGAAACAGGGTTAACTTCAAATTTAACACTTACAAGAAAAATATTATTCAAACTAATATTATTTTTGTTTCCTTTTATTGTTAGTATTGTAATGCCGTCATCATCAATTGAAGTGGTTGAAAATAATTAGAAATGCCCTTAGTTAATCCTATACCTTACATTTTCCTCACTTTCCCGTCTATTCTCCCCCTCCAAAACACCCAATAATAAGTCTTTTTTATATATCTTATTTTTTTCCCTCATTTTCCTCTCACCCTAGCCCACGCTCTCTTTCTTTACCATTGTTGAATATCTTAGCTCAACTATTTCACTTTAAATCCGACAAATCTCTCCCCATCCTTGTTCACTTTATTCACCTCACCCTCTCTATCCTCACCATAATTGAAGAAGGTTGTAGCTCATCTCTTGGTCCACTTGTAGCTCTTCTCACTATGCATCAGTCTCGTTCTAACTTAGATCAAGTACATATTTGAGGTATTACTGCTTGTTCTTTGATTTTATTTGTCTTTACATACTTTTGAATTATAATCTAAAAAAATGACTATCTTAAACTTTTGAGAGTAAAATCTTGCAACATATGTTGTCTTCTATAGTACATGTTAGTAGTAAAATAGATTTCCTATGTTTTTTTGATTTCTTATTGTAATATTTCCCGTTTTGAAAAATTTCCAACAATACTAATGGTAAACAACATAATGATCTTTTGGTCAACATTATGATGACCAAACAGGTCAATAATATTTTGACCAAACAGTAATTATGACATTGACTATAATGAACAAAAATATAGATTTGCATAACATTTGACAGTTTAACCCAAATAGTTATTTTCATAATGACCAATAGCTCAATTTCATTATGACTTTCTTAGTGCTAATATTGTGATATATATATATTGACATTAACGTAATAACAGGGGTTTTAAAATACAAATGGGAGTTGTCAGATGTTGTCTATAATGAAAAAATAATTAGATTTATATAACATTTAATAGTTTAATACAAATGATCATTTTCATAATAACAAACACGTCAATTTTATTATGACCTTCTCAGTACTAATGGTGTAATACATATATATTGACATTGACATAACAACAGAGATTCTAAAGCACAAATGAGAGTTATCATACGTTGTCTATAATAGAAAAATAATTAGATTTGCATAACATTTGACGGTTTAATATAAATAGTCATTTTCATAATGACGTATAAGTCAATTTCATTATGACCTTCTCAGTGCTAATGGTGTGATACATATATATTAACATTGACATAAAAACAGGGGTTTTAAAATATAAATGAGAGTTGTCATACGTTGTCTATAATGGAAAAATAATTAGATTTGCATAACATTTAATAGTTTAACCAAAATGATCATTTTCATAATGACCAACTTGTCAATTTCATTATGACCTTATCTATGCTAATGGTGTGATACATATATTTTGATATTTACATAATAACATGGGTTTTACAACATGAATGAGAGTTGTCATACGTTGTTTATAATGGAAAAATATAACCACTTTTTTTTTTTTAACTTTCCATACTAGTACTGTCACGTTAGTTCCGGGAGTTGAGGAGGCTTGAAATTATCAAAAATGCCCTCAAATATTCAACTAACCCTAAAAAATTCTTCATTTCCATCCCATTCCCCCCAAATATCACTCTCACTCTCTCTCTGTTTCTCTATCTCTCTCTCTATCTCTCTTTCCTCATTTTCTCTATCTTCACCTCACATTCTCTCTTTTCAGCATTGGGGTTTTTAAGAAGTGCAGCTTAGCTCTCTCACTCTCACTCTCTCTCTTGTTCTCTGTCTTTCCTTGTTCTCTTTCTTCACCTCACACTTTCTCTCTTCACCATAATTGAAAAAGGTTCGTGAATCAGCTCCTAGTCTACTTGTTTAAGGTTACATATTAGCTCACTCGTCACTAGGGACTTTTCAGCTTGGCTCAGCTTAGGTCTGGATCTGAGGCAAGGTGTTTGTTCTTTTGTTTTATTTGTTTTTATACGCTTTAAGTGGGTTAGTGTTTTGGATTATAATCTAAATAATGACTATGTTAAGCTTATGAGGATAAGTACTTGTAGCATCTATTGTCTTTTGGAACTTTTGTGGTAATCAAATAGATTTATTGTTTTTTTTTTTATATTGTAAGATTTCCCATTCTGAAAAATTTTCAACTGTTGCAATGGTAGTAAACATCATAATTACTATTTGGTCATTATTAGGATGATCTATTTAGTCAATAATATATTGACCCAAAGCTAATTATTATATTGACTAACATCTTATTGTTTCATTTAGGAATGGCTGCGGCTTGCATTTTCATCAAGTATAATAATCAGTGGGACTGTTCATTATGATACATTGGTGGTGAAATGAAAGGAATAATGGTACCCTTATCGCAACTTATGTTGGTCTTCTTGAGTTGGCGAGGAATGTTGTTAGATTTAGGTGGATCAAATATCTTGTCCTCATGCTATAGTCATCTGTAACCTCCCAACAACAGGGTCAAAAAGATCTTCCACAGCTCAGAGCATTGTTATATGATGGTTTTTTTTATCTATATTAGTATTATTTTGTGTTCATTAAGACTTTGAGCCTACCATTTTTTTTTTCTCATGCTTTCGTATTGCTATAACTATTTGTTAGTATGTTTAAGTACTATGTTTTCTCGATTTGGTATTTAGGTGTTATTATTATTTGTGATTGGTAATCTATATTCATATGACTATGTCTAATTGGTGTTGTCGGATTGAGGTATCAACATTCCTATTTATACTCATGTTTACATATAATTTTATAAATGACTAAGAGGTCATTTTCATCATGACCAATTGGTTATTTACATTATAACTTGCTCATTAGTCAAATTCATTTATCGATGTAAGAAAATGTTTTAAAACACATAAATACGAGTCAGCCTGACTTATTTTTAATGTCAATATTATTGTTGCAAAAGTTGACATTCGACCGAAATACAATTTAAGGGTTAGTAGTAAAGACATGTAATTATAAACATGACTAGTGGGTCATTTCTACAATGACCTGCTCAATAATTTGTTCCATTTATTGAGGAAAAAAGCAGTTTTGAAATGCATGAATAGGAGTTGGCCTAACTTATTTTTAACGTCACTATTATTGTCGTAAAAAATTTGACATTCGTCCAAAATATTTAAGGGTTAGTAATGAGCACATATAATTAGAAAAATGATCATGAGTCATTTCCATAATGACCGTTCTTGTACTTTATTTTCAAAATATAGGATGAACAAGAAATACAACTACTTAAGTGTGATATCTGGTTTTTCATGCTATCAATTCTTGTAAAGAATTAAACATGTGCAGTTTATGCAATTTTATGAAAAAGTTCAGTTCAGAACTTTCATGTGTGTATTATGGGCTTTTATAGCTTAAAAAGGCTCAAAACTGATATTTCGGACGATAAGGAGTGAAAACTGATCATTTTATGAAAAGTCAAAATTTTGACCGAAAAGTCAACCGTTGACCCGAAAAGTCAACGTTTGACCAAAATGGTCGAAATTAATAATCATGAATTTTAAGATCAGTTTTTCACGAGAAATATCGCAGAAACTCATTTTTATTAACAGATAATGAAAATGAGACTCCGGAAATCCTATTTAAGAATCCGGCGATTTTATTGAGTTCATAGGGCAACAAGTGTTTGAGAAAACAAGAAAAAGATTTTTCGACCCGATTTTCCGACGGCACGTTAAAAATCCAAAAACTGTAAAATAATATTTACAGTATTGGAATTTAAATTTTTGAACTCGACGTTTCAAGATTTTCAGTCAAAAACCAAAGTTTTGTTCTAGAAATTTTCTAGAACACTTTAATGCTTATCCTCTTGGTGTGGTGGCCCAATCAACACTTGACACATGTCCCATGACAACTCACACTTAGGTGTTCTCCACCCCCCATGTTGGTCGGCCAAGCCTTGGGAAACAAGGCTAAACTTTGAAAAATTTAGGGGTCAAAAACATAAATTTCAAAAGCTTGTTCAAGAGCTCTATAAATAGCTCACTCCTCTAATTCATTTTATTCAAAAAACACAACTAAACTCTTGCCTTTTTTCTCCAAGAAAATCCGAGAGAGAGAGAGACCAAGGGAACTCAGAAATTTTCGAACCAAATCACTCCAATCCATCTTCGGGGAGGCTAGAAACCGAGAGGGAGGGAAGAGAAAATTTTCTGGTCACTTGGTGCAGCCACTGCCGTGCCTTGGTGCAGGGGAAGCCGTGGGTGAGAGACCAAATTTTTGGGGAAAAATCTGAGCCAAGGGGTTCGGGTTAGCTAGACAAGCCAAGGGTGAGCTTGAGTGACTTTTGGAGGCTGAAATTGCCTCTAGAGAAGCCTCGGGTAGGTGGCTTGGAGGAGAAGAAAAATTTTCAGTTTTGGGGCCAAGAGACCCTTAGTGGCCGAGCAAGCTTAGGACCAGCCAAGGAGCCAAAAAAAATCTGGTGCTTGGTGCCTCACAAGCAGCCAGCCGAGCATAGGAACCAAAGGGGGGAGCTAGGAGCAATTCGGGTACACCAAACCTTAGGGCCGGATTCCACACACACTTGAGGTATAATTCTAAAATTTTTTCTCAAGCTTTTAAATTGGTTTTCAAGCTTTGATTTATGTGTATTTTGTGCAAAAATTTGTAAGAGCATAAGCTCGTGCATGTGGTTTAAATTTCTGCCCTATGATGCCTATGTTGCCGTGTGTGCTTGTGTGTGTGTGCCGAGTGGCTTGGTTGATGTGTGCATGAAATTTTGAGTTCGGTTTTGTGCCTTATTATGCTAGAATGCATGCTAGGGTTTATTTAGGGCTTTATGTCCCCATTAGGTCAGATTTGATGTATGTTTGAATGCTTTGAAGATTTATGAATTATGATGCTAGATAGGTTGATGCATGCAAGCTAGAGGAACCGTGCAATCCCTAGGCAATTTAGGCTCGGGTTTGTGGGTTGCACGAGCACGAGGGTTGGCTTAGTTAGCCGTGAGGGTACGCTAGACGCGCTGCCTGTTTTGAACTTAACTCCCGCAGTGGGCGGTCGAGCTAGAACCAACGTCTTAGGCCGTAACAAGCAATGTAAAAACCGAAACTGTCTCTCGGGTTCCCAGGAGACAGCCTCGGTAAAACGTCCCAGTTGGCTGATAGAGGCCGAATTGGCCAAAACGTAAAACATGAAAGTTGTAGACTAGGGTGTTTCCTAGGGGGTAACGCGGGCACTTTGCCAAAATAAGGCTCCAAAGGCCTACTTTTCCAAGAAAAACCGTAGGTGGGTCAGAAGACCCAGTTTTTATATTGAGTTCGGTTTTGATTTAAAACTGACACCAAATGGTAAGGAATCAGAAAAAGTGTAAAACACGAAAGTTTTAGAACTCTTCGAGGGCTAGAACTTTCGTGAAGGAAACTTTTTCTAACTCGAGACAGATTTTTAACTATAAGCTAAAACCTGAAAATGGTGCAGGATTCAACAAAATCCTGTACACGAATTTTGTAGAACCAACTTAGGAAAAATGATTTTCGGACATAACACATGATTTCAAGCACGGAAACTGTCCCAAAAGCAGTTTCCGACCCTCGACCAATTTATAAAAATATAAGCCAAGATTCACGAAATTTTTATAAAGTAAGTTATGAAAGTTAAGCTAAGTGTTATAAAAAGGATTTTCAAGTCAAGTTTTCAAAGAAAAGAGATTTTTAAGCTAAGTCTTTTCAAGAAAAATGTAGAACGTATGGTAGCCGGGATTCAGCACCCGAGTTACCGGGCTTCGCCCCAAAGCCCAGAGTTGACCCGACAGGGTTGACTTTAGCTCACAAAATGGTTGACTGTGGTTGACCAACAAGATAACAAGTTTATACACAGGCCCAAGGGTAGGTGTTCGACCTAACCCGATGTTTTCTAAATGGGCTAAGTATACAACACGATTTTTCAAAATAACCCTAAGGGTTACAAGAGGCTCTACGTTAGGGGGACATATAGCCGAAAACCCGTAAAAATGTTGGTTAGTACCAACATACGAAAGAGATGAATTTGAAGACTGATGTACAACTTTCCATCAAGCAGGAGGAGTTCTGCAGCAGAGACTGGACGAGGATCTGCGTAACAACTAAGTATAGACGGTAAGTACAACACCGTCTACAGCACAAGCTAATAGGATTAGACTATTAGACTCGTTGATGTACTCTGTGTTATATGCTATGTATCATGTATGCAACATGAAAAATGCTAAGTATGTAGACATATGCTAAGACAAGATAAGCAAGAAGCTAAGTAGAAAGATGACATCAGAAGTGTATGTTCACACGTAAATAAGGTTAAGTAAGAAATTAAGAGCCGTGTCGTTCCACCCGCGTCAGGTCGGGTCGGACTGTGAATTGAACTGGAATTGGTTTGGCCGCCCCAGACAATTCATAGTCGCGCGCCGGATACGAACACGTAGACTAAGGGCCCATAAGATATAATGAAAGATAATGAAGCATAAGATGACCTATGCATGCTAAGTGTTATATGTATGCTAAGTATGTTATGTATGCTAAGTATGCTATGTATGCTAAGTATGTCATGTATGCTATATGTAGTATGCAATGTATATGTTATGTTATGTTATGTTATTGTGTGTTAGATGTTATATTGTTGTTATTTGTTTTACGGCCTAGGAGTTGTACTTACTGGACTTTAAGCTCACGGTTTTGAGTTTGTGCTGTAGGTAAGTCGCCTGTCAGCTGATCTTGATGCGGTGGGGAGTAGCGGGTCAAACAATGTAAAATCGTGGTATATGGAGCCGCTACGCATTTTGGTGTGGTATACACTTATAAAAGACAAGAAATATTTTATAAGTAATATTTAATATGTTTATGTAGAGAAACAATGTTTTAAGTATATGTACATAGTTTTGTGTACTGTGAAAAAAAAAAAAAATCCGCTGTGTTTTTACGAGCTAAATAAGTAAGCTTATGTTACGAATGTATGTATGCAAGCACGGGTAACGGCCTACGCTAGGTGGGGCGTTACATTAAGAACATAATGACCATCCACCACAATAATACATTCCCAACATTTACATTACTTCTTGTATTGATCTGCTAACAACCACTCTCTAAGATTTTTCTTCATCTCTCCAATGTTTACAAATGTTTTTATCTTTATGCGAATTATTTCAGCGTTAGGAACGCGCCTCATAAACTGAACTATCACAAGAGATAGTAATTATATTTATAACCCACAAGTCATCATTAAAATGACCAATAGGTAAAAATACAAATGACCTCAGAAAAATATAAATATAATCACACAACAAAACCAAAACTCCATCAATTTTTCAATTTTCTCATAGGCAAAATCCAAAAACCAAAATAACAAAACCACAATGGATAATATCAATGAGAACAACACATTCACATTTTGAGAAATATATAGATTGACAAATAACTACCATCCAAAACCAAAACATAAGATCATGTTTGGAAATATACAAAATTAGCAATGAACTTTTAATTCATATCAGAAAATCAATTAAAAATTCAAAATTAAAAAAAAAAAAAAACCACAATTAAAAATGCAAACTATTTTCAAAAAATCAATTACTTCTCCCAAAACATAGAACTAATATACACCCATATAGCTACCCTTAATGAAAATTTACTTATAACTCAAATTAAAAATTGAACTAGTCAATTGTTGCCTTAAAAAAGTAGATAATTACGATAGTAGTAGTAGTGTGTTTGTGTGTGCGTGTCTCTGTGTGTGTATGAATATTAATTTGATTGCAAAAGAGTCAATACAAAAAACATTAACTTGATATATTAAAACTAAAACAACAATGTAAAAATAGTTAACTTCATTTTTGGGAACAGTTCACTTTTTTTTTTCTCCAAAATTAATGAAGTTCAGTTCATTAACAAGAAAGTGGAAACCGATCAAAAAAGTAAGGCGCAAATAACACAAGCAAACGATACTTTTTAAATAGTAATAATAATAATAATAATAATAATAATAATAAAAAAATAGCAATGGATGAAAAAGCTAAAAGAAAGTTTCTAGTGAACACAAACTTCCTTTCCAGTATTTACCCAAAAACAAAAATTTTTTTTTCCTTTCCAACTAGATCGTTCAATAGGTTTTATAGTCACCTTCAACCATCACCATTTGTCGATTTTTGTCTTAGCCGGTTTCATAACCCTTCAAGGCACAACATCTAGCTAAAGGCACCATCCTTCTAGGCTCCTTTGTCCAAGCAATCACCCTGCTGTTGCCTCAAAGTTGCCTTCAAGACTATCATTAAGAATTCCAGCAAATATCTAGCCATCCCTCACCTCCCAAATATGAGTTGGAAAAAAAAAAAAAATGACCCAAACAACCCAAACCCTAAAGACAACGGCAGCGATAACAAATCCAAACCCAGCACAAAAACTCTCTCATTCTCTCTTTCTTGTTTCAAATTTTGAAATGGATTTTGGAAAAATGGAGAAGAGAAGAGGCACAATAGAGAACAAAGAAGAAGTGATGGAAGAAACTTGGTTTAGGTTTCTGCTAAGGGCATTCTTGACAATCTAATTATTTGGGACCCATAAAAGTTGATGTGAAAATGTTATAAGTGAAATGAATGAAAAGTGATGTTAAAATTAAAATTAAAATTTTCAGAGATGCTATTATTGAAATTAACCCATGAAACAATCATATTGTCATTTCAATTGATTGTTTTGAGTCTGGATTTTGATTGTGGATTAACAATTGGGTATTTCTATTTGAGCAAAAATTATAAATAAAAAAAAAAAGAAGAAGGGAGTTTCTCTGTCATTTGTTGGGGACCAAATCCAATCTAATATAAAGCTGCAAATATGGGTCAGGTTAAGCGAGCCAGTCCATTACCTACATTATTGACCCGAGAGCGGACCCGACTTGGCCTGTCAAATGTCAAGCCCTGGCTTAGCCCGATGTAATCACTAGGGTTAGCTGGGCCTAAGCATTGAGCCCGACAAGTCGACCTGGCCCAACTTGTAATACCTGACTTTTTCTATGTTACTATTTCCTTTTTAAAGGAATTAAATGCATGTCATATCGACATTTATGAAAAAGTTCGCTTTAGAACTCTATTCGGTGTTATGAGCTATTATAGCTTTATAAGACTCAAATATGCTTGTTTTGGTTGAAAAATGGTCTTTTCGGATGAAAAGAGATGAAATTTACAGCATTCTAGGAAAGTCAAAGGGTTGACCAAAAAAGTCAACTTTGACCCGGAAAAGTCAAAGTTTGACCAAAATGGTCAAAATCCTCACTGTACAATTTTGTGAGATGCAGTATAGGAAAAATATTGCGAAAACTCATTTTTTTGGATAAGATGACGTAAATGAGAACTAAAACCACTATAAAAAAATCAAGCACGCAAAATTAAGGTACAGGGCAAAAGGGTTCGAAAAAATAAAGAAAAAATTTTTCAACCCGATTTTTCACAGATAAAATTTTTATGACAGTATAAAATATTAATACTGTGTATTAATGCAACACAGTATTAGATTTATCTGTATTTAGTTTAAATTATACTGCTTATTGGAAAAAATAGACAAACAAGCCTTTTTATTTATGACATCATAATTTTTTTTAATTATGACATCATCACCTTTTTGGGGAACAAATCTTCACAAGACATGTGTCTTGCTCTAGCTTTTTCCAACTTGTTCTCCACTCAAAACAGTAGGCCATTAGGGGGGGTTTTTGTGAAAAATTTTAAAAGTTTTGGGGTCAAATTTTTATGTTTCAAGAGTCTCACATTGCCTATAAATAGGGGTGTCTTCCACCCTTTTTAAATCAGAAAATGAAGCAAAATTCTGCCCATTTTCAGCCAAGAAAAACCGAGAGTAAGAGTGAGAAAGAAATCAGAAAAATTTCTTGAACCAAGTTAGGGGGTGTGTTCGGTTTGTGTGAGGAAGCAAGAGGGAAGTGAGAAAAAATTTTCCCAGCCATTTTTCGGGGCTGTTGCCGTGGATAGTGAGCAGGGAAAGTGAGAAAAAAATTCTTGAAAGTTAGGGGAGACTTTAGGTGTAAGACCCGAAATTTTGAAAACTTGTAATCTCCTTGCTCATAAGGAATTAGAGTCTAATTTATATATCTATGATGTGTTATATGAAAAATTATGAATAATAATGAGAAATTCATAATTTTATTTAAACAATGTTCGGGTCCTCATTTAATGATTATGAGACTCAATTAATGTTTTACGAGCCAAGAATGAGGTTTCTAAAGGAAAAAGAATGAAAAAGGATGAAATTTTACAAAAGTCAAAGGTTTGACCAAAAAGTCAACTTTGATCAAAAAATCAAATGGTTGACCAAAAAGTCAAAGGGTTGACTAAAAAGTCAAAGTTTGACCGGGACGGGTCACAACGTTGACTTCACAAGTATGATGAAGGAATATGGAAAGAATCTCCGAAAATGACGTTTTATAAGCCATAAATCCACCCTAGAAAAATCAAGCACACCGAAATCGAATTAAGGGCAAAAAGGTCTCCGAAAAAATTCGAGAAAGAGAGTTTTCGGTCCAAATTTATATGGAAGAATTTTTGGACCAAAATATAAAATAAGAATGCTCATCACAGTATTGGAAATAACTGTAGAGCGCGAAAGGAGCTGTGAAAGAACGAGATGGCCAAACAAGGCCTTGGAAGAGCTAGTGGAAGATGACATCAACCCTTGACATCACCCTCCACTAACTCAAGACTACAAATGGCGGCCCTCTACCCCCCCCATAATGTCCGGCCAACTAGAAGAGAAAAGAAAAGAAATTGGTTGGTTTTGGTAACTAGATGGCTTTTCAAGTCCAACCAAGCAAAGGACAACAACACCATGCCTATGTGTGATACCTAGAATTTTCATGATTGTCATTTTTCCTCTTTTAAAGGAATTACGAGCATATGTGACATGTTTACGGAAAAACTCAGTTAAGAGTTTTTCACATGTTTTACGAAGTCTTATGGCTCAATAAGACTCAAAACAGATTTTTAAGGTTAGAAAACGCCCTTTTAGGTCAAAAAGGACGAATTAGGACAAAGTTCCGAAAAAGTCAAAGTTTGACCAAAAAAGTCAACTTTGACCAAGAAAGTCAAAGTTTGACCCAAAGTGGTCAACGGTTGACTCGATAGTGAAAAATGATACAGTATGAGAAAATACTGTAAAATATGTCAGTATGGGCGAGATAGCCCAAGTAGACAGTAGAAACACCCTAGAAATCAAGCATCCCTAGCATTAGTTAAGGTCAAGAATGACATATTTAGTCAAGAAGTCACCCAAGAGGACTAATCAAAGTCAAAGGGCAAAAATGTCAAAATTTTCACTTTTGGGGCAAAAGTGTAAATTTTGAAAAATATGTGAAGTAAGTTAAATGACGTCGTTAGATGATGTCGATACAAGGTATTGAATTGCCTTGCAAGAAGAAATTAAGTACCAGCCACTTTTGGGGGTGAAAATGCAAAGATTTTGTCTTTCGGGACAAAAATGTAAATTTGGGAAATATGTGATTCAAGGATGAGAAAATCACATAAAATTATGAAAAGAATGATATTTACATGGAAAGCAAGCATTATGGCCAATTTTGAAGTTTAGGGGCCTAAATGCAAAAATTTTCACTTTTGGGGCAAAAGTGTAAATTTTGGAAATTTGATGATATGAGCGTATAAAGTCACCCAGATGCTTATATCATAAAATAGGATGGGTGTGTTGATTTTTAGGACAATCGGACACCTAGAGGGCATTTTTGGAAGAATTTCCATTTTTGGGGGCAAAAGTGTAATTTTTGAAAAGTTGTGAGGTAAGCCATGACAGCAGCCATGACCTCAGCCTGCCATCAGCATTTCCAGCTGTTGATGAGCTGCTCACAGCCGGCCTCCATTGGGGAGAAAAATCAAAAGTTTTGGAACTTTTGGGGTCATTTTGCAATTTCAAAAAGTTGTAAAAATTGTCTATAAATAGACCCATGAGATGTGCAGAAAAAAAATAGAGAAACACAGCCATATTATGGCCATTTTTCTGCAGAAAAACCGTGAGCAAGAGGGAGAGAAGAACCAAGCCAAAAGTTGGAAAAATTTCATGTGTGAGCCACCCTAGGCATGCTCAGGTTTGGAGCATGGAGCAAGGAGCCAAATCTGGAATTTTTGGAGCAATTTTCTGACCTGCAGCCGTGGAGAGGATAGGAGAAAGAGAGGAAAAAATTTTTGAGTCCAACCATGGTGTGTGCCAAGCAAGAAGAAGGAGGAACCAACCATGGAGCCAAGGTGAATTTGGTGCTTGGTGGGTGGCTGATTTCAGCCTTGGTGTGCAGAGAAAAGGAGCAGATTTTTCATGGGTTTGGGCAGCCATGAGGGTCGGTTTTGGCAGCAGTGAATCACCAAGGATGGTGAAAATTTTTGATGCAAATTGGAGCCCAAAATCCGTGGGCAGTGGCAGCCAACAAAGGTGACAGATTTTCGGTTCACAAACCATAGCTAAAGTCATGGGTAAGTCATGGTAAAAACCCTCAAACCCTAAACTCTTTCCATGAGAATTTGATGGATTAATTATGGTATGTTTGTGTGTGTGCATGGCTGAAATTGGAGCCCCATTTGGTGGGGAGAATTCGGCTGCAAGGAGCAGCCAAGGGTTCGGCTCCCTTAGGGTGAGCCAATTCTGAAATTTATGGGAGGTAAAGCCCTAACCCTAAGCTTTTGGTTCAAGCTTTAATTTGAGGATTTATGGTGTATTTTCAAGCTTGAATGTAAGGGCTTAAGCTCGTTTATTTTGGTTAATGTCTAGTTAGGGTATGATGCTTGATTAAGGGTGTATGTTTAGCTAGTTAGCTATGCATGATTTTCTGTTTTTGTGCTATGTTTTATGATTGCTTGAGTGCATGGTTTGCATGAAAAATTGGTTGGTTAAGTCCCTGCCCTAGGTGCAGCCGTGTGTGACTCGAATGCTAGGGTGTTAGATTTAATTTCGGTTTGCTTTGTTTGATGCCGAATCCATGTGATGCAAACCCTAGAACACATGCAAACCTAGGTTAAGTAGTTCCGGATTGGTTTGCATAGCCACGAGGGGGTGACATGTCCAAAGCATGTGGGACGTTAGTTAACGTTGCATGTGAACCATTTAGGCTCCCGAGTGATCGGTTGAGTTAGCTTCCGAAGTAGGACGCGTAAAAACAATTTAAACACGAAAACTGGTCAGATTCGGCTAAGTCTACCCAGTTTTCGTAAACGAAAAATAACAGGCCTTTAGAGGCCGAATTTGGGGAAACGTAAAATACGAAAGTTGTCCGAAACAACTTTTTCTAGGGGGCTAGGTGAGCCGTTTTTCAAAATAAGGCTCCAATGGCCTTCAAAAACGCCAAAACCCATGGCTAAACATTTAAGCTCCCAGACCCAGTTTCGTTTCAGGGTCAGCCAGTTTCAACTCAAAACTGGTACGTTTCTAGGCCGAATTAGGATTTTCATTAAACACGAAAGTTTTATCATTTTTCGAGGGCTAGAACTTTCGTGAAGAAAACTTTTTCAGATAACGTACCGATTTTAAAAGAAAAATTGTTTTATGAAGGGTGCTCAAGGAATCCGAAATCCCTGCACCACAAGCTTAACCAATGTTTTTAGAAAAATTGATTTTCTATCTTAAACAAGTGTTTTGGCCATGAAAATCGTTCCAAAGACGGTTTTCAACCTAAAATAAACTTACAAAGCATAAAACCAAGAGTTTGAATTTTATGACTCAAGTTATGAATTTTTACACGAAATGTGAATTTTGGGATTTATCCCTAAGTGTTTTCCTAGAAAGGAAAAGTGATTTTCAAGCTATGTTTTAGCATACGATTAGTTCACGTGTGGTAACCGGGTGTTAGACCCAAGTTGCCGGGTCAAGCCCGAAACCCGAGAGGTTGACCTTAGAGGGTTGACCATAGTTGACCGCCGTTGACCAAGGTTAACTTTTGTTGACTTTTGGTTAACTCATAGCTTAGAGTTAGCTTGTCCTCACGGGTTATCCAAAGTAACCCTAAGGGATACCGATAGCTAAACTAAAGGGTTATCAGATATGACCCGATAGTTTCGGATTAAGTTATTCGACCCTTAGAGGTTAGTTTGGCTTAGCACGCCAGGTTATCGTTGGTAACCAAATTAGACGCTTTGCACATGAGGGACATACAACCAAAGATCATGTAAACATGTTGGTTAGTTTTCCAACATTTTCACGAGGTTTAAGTAGACCATGTCCTTGTTAAGCAGGCAGAACCTGCAGCTGTACCAGGAGTGGAACAACACTAGGAAGGGACAGTTAAGCAAGAACGTATGACGGAAAGGTAAGTACAATTCCGCCTACGGCATGAACACATGTTAGTTGCATGAATAGGATGTCATGATTTATGATGATACGTAGTATGTCATGTAGTAGTATGTTCATGTTATGTATGCATGTTATGTATGTTCATGTTATGTATGCATGTTATGTATGTTCATGTTATGTATGCATGTTATGTATGTTCATGTTACGTATGCATGTTATGTATGTTCATGTTATGTCAATGCATGTTTATGTTTTATGTTAGATGTTGTGGCATCATGAAGCATGTCCACTATTAATAAGTCAGATGGTAAGATATGAGTTAAGATTAGTAGGACATGTTGTGTTGTACTGACGTTGCCTCCGTGGTAAGTTAAAACGACACGTTCCACGGTTTGACTTGATATGGAAGGGCTGCCTCCACTATTCCATGTTAAGCTTTGTGCTTCATGGTTTAAGTTGGTATGGTCGGACCGCCTTCACTCACTCCATGATTACGTACCGAAGTACATACACACATGTTATAGTAGCAAGATAAGATAAGATCAGCTCAGTAGAGAAACCGTAATTGATTTTAAAATAAATCATAATTGGTTCACGTTGTTGTGCATTAGTTGCATGCGGATAGGATGTTGTGCTTACTGAGCTTTTTAGCTCATTGCTTACGTTCATGCTGTAGGTAAGTTTCCTACCGGCACTTCCTGAAACAAGCTGTGGAGAGATGGCACAACAGAATGTGAAATGTGGGTATGGACTACTACGGGATTTCCGAAGTGCGTTTAAATGAAAATGTGTTTTCATTATGTTTTAGCATGTATGTATGTTTCGGATATCAGTTATGTATGTATGGAGCTTTCCGCTCAGGTGAAAGCTCAGTACTCTGTGAGTACATCAGAATCATTTAAGGTTTTATAAAAGAAAAACAGTTTTTAAGTTCAGTTTAACTTGTGTTAAAGTTTTATGATTTCCGCAATAAAAGTTTTCTAGTAACGATTTTTAGAAAAGAAGAAAAAAAAATTTACTCTAAAATTTGGGTACTTATTTTTTTTCAAGACAAGTAAGTAAGTTAAGTAATGTCACGGACCGAACGCTCCAGGTTCGCGCGGTCGGACTCCACGTGGGTCTTAGGGTGGCTAGTAGGGTCGTGACACTATGACTCACCTTTTCACTAGCCAAAGAAAGCTAGTGGCAGCCCATTTTCTCTCCCTTTGGTCGGCAGCAGCAATGGACAAGCAAGGAAAGAAAATTCAATGGGAACAAGACTAGACATAAAGCCATAAATCAAGGAAAAAGTTGAACCACTTTTGTCCATCAAGTCTAGTCACTTCTTGCTTAAAAAAAATGAACTAAAACCCATGCATTTTCCACCCCAAAAATCCGGCTGCAGCCCCCTCTTCCCCATCATGTTCGGCTGCAAGAAAAAGAAAAGAATGACAAGGCATAAAGCCTTAAATTAAGGACAAGCAACCTCCCAATCTTTCACTCCACCAAGGGCTGGCACATGTCCCTCATTTCTCTCCAATTTTCGGCAGCACACTCCTCCATCCCTCCCTCACATTCGGCTGCAGCTAAGGAAGAGAAAGACTTGACATAAAGCCTTGAATCAAGGGCAAGAAACCTACCACTAGTCATTCAAGACATCTCATCTACTTTTCCCTTCTCTTTTCCTTGTCAAAGGCAGCCAAAACCTTTGTCATTTCTTGGTGATACTCGGCAGCAAGAGGGAGAAAGAGAGAGAGAGAGACCCAAAGAAGATTTTTGGGTTTTTCTATCCTAGAGAGTTTGGTTTTGTCACGCCCCCACTAGCCTCCCTAAAACCCACGCGGTGTCTGACCACGCGTACTTGGGGTTGGGTTCGTCACATTACTACTTACTTGATTGCTTGAAAATCCTTTTTACCCAATTTCTAGAGTAAATTTTTTTTTTCTTTCTTTTCTAAAATCGTGACTAGAAAACTTCTTTTGCAGAAATCATAAAACTTTAAACTCGATTAAATCATAACTCAAAACTGCTTTTCTTCTATAAAACTCTAACTTTTTCTGATGTACTCACTCGAGTACTGAGCTTTCACCTATGAGGAAAGCTCCATACATACATACATAATCTGAATCGTGAACCAGACCCGACCTACAGCGGACCGGTACAACACGTGGCAACTTGCGTGCCATACTTACTGAAACTGAAACTGAACATACATACTGAAAACATAATGAAAACACATTTTCATTTTAAACTAATTTCGGAAAGCCCGTAGTTGTCCATTCCCACGTTTCACAATCTGCTGCGCCATCTCTTCACAGCTTGTATCATGTATCGCCGGTAGGTAGCTTACCTACAGCATGAACGTAAGTAATGAGCTAAAAAGCTCAGTAAGCACAACATCCTATCCGCATGCAACTAGATGCACGAAAACGTGAACCAATTATGATTTATTATAAAATCAATTATGGTCTCTCTCTACTGATCTTATCTTACTACTATAACATGTGTGTATGTACTTAGATATGTAACCATGTAGTGATTGAAGGCGGTCCGACCAAACCAACTTAAACTATGAAACACACAGTTTAACATGGAGTAGTGGAGGCAGTCCTTCCATATCAAGTCAAACCATGGAACATGCCGTTTAAACTTACCACGGAGGCAAGCTAGTACCACACAACATGTCTTACTTGACTTAACTCTTGCTTACCATATGACTTATTTTTAGTGGACATGCTTCATGATGCCACAAATCTAACATAAAACATAACATGCTATACATACTAACTTATCACTTAACGTGGGTGACATACTGAATCTTAACATATCAACATACTGCATAACATGAACTTACTGCATAACTTAACATACATACTGCATAGCTTAACATGAAACATACTGCATACTGAACATAAACTTACATGGCATATGTACTGCATAACATAACATATATCTGTTGGGATCTATAGGTGCCCTAAGGATAGAAAATCTTAGGGATTTTCTGTAAATATGACATTTTGATATTAATAAGAGGAAATTATTCATGTTTAATAAGTTGTGTCCTATTTACTTTCATTTGTTGATTGTATAATTATTTTGAGCAAACATAAAATACTCCTAGGCTGTTGGTAATATATCGAATTACCATATGTATACGGGGTATGCATAGAAGACGTGGTAATTTGATAACAGTCTAAATAAATAGTCCGCAATCAACGGAATAAGATTTGGGGATCTTATTCATGATAAGATTGTAAAGGTTGTCTACTTCCTTGGAGGGATGGTTTGTCTTGACCATCGGATAGGTTCCGAGTAGAAACTTTAATGTATACCAGTATTGAGGTATGACATTGGACTGGACCTAAAGTGTTAATTGATTCGGTTTAATAATTCCGTTTATAAGAATCAATGATACTTTGATTATCATCCTGCATTAATCTTAATCCTGAAATGATTACTTGAGTTCGCATCCATGACTTATGTACTTTGATGCACTAAAGGTGAGACACTGTTAATTCATGGTCAACATACTTGTGTTTTGGGTGCATGACTTATGGATGGAGAAATCAAGATTCATAGATACGGAAACCATAGCTATCTTAATGATAGTAAATGTTATCTACTTAAAGGTATTATTCGGGGATTGAAAGATAGTATAACAAGATCTTGGCCATCGGTTTACTTTGTGTTCTCTGGTGGTTTTCCAATTGTATGGTTTTACAATTGGTGGTTCTTTCAATGGAGAATAATTGAACTTTAAGTTAAAATGATTGAAAAGGTAAAACGGAAAAAGTCCTTAATTCAATCATGGATAACATATGGGGATTAAGCAAGCGATGAATAAATCATGGAAGAAGCACTACGTGAGAGAGCTTTCGTAATACGGTATGTAAACAGGAGTTCAGCTTCAAACTTTTAGTGGAATAGTTTTGAAGTTGATAATTGATGGATAATTAATCTGGGATTAATTTTTCACAATTATAGGAGCCTCTTTACATATTTCCATCGGGTCCCTCTATTAGCTCATATAGTTCCACGAAGCGTCTCGGGATTTGTTCCTAATGAGATCGGTAAATTGTAAATGGAATTTTGTAATGTCTATTAAGACATGGTACTCTCTAACATGCAATCCAGAAAGGATTGGACATGTGAAATTTGTAGACAAATGATTTGTCAACATGTGATTGGTTAATTTGAATTTTGAAAATAAGATTGTATTTGAATTTTGGAAAACAAAATTTTTCTCTCCTAATTAAAAGTGGTGCACGTTTTTTAATTGTATGGAGGGAAGAAAATTTTGTTTCAAAATTATTTAAATATATTCCTAATATTTAATTATTAATTGGTTTAAATAATGGAGATTATTTCATGAATTTTTCTTTCCTAATTAAAGAGGTGCATGGTTTTTGTGAGGAAAGAAAATTTGAAATATTTCATTAATTTAAATTAATTAATATGGATAATGTTTATGGAAAATATTTATTCAAATATGTGAATCCTATTTAAATTCGAAAAGGTTTAAAAGAAGTTTGAATCTAGATAGGACTAGGATCTTTTGACTAGTCTAGATTCTTGATTTAAAATTTAAACCACCAATCAAGATTTCTCTCACTTTGTGGCCGAATTTTAAAGGGGATTTCCTCTTGAAATTTGTTTTTAGGTTCAATGAATCTAGCCCTAAAGTTGTATGATCTTTAGGTTCAAGATTTATCCGGAAAATAATTATTAATTATTTTTCAAGTAGGAGATAAATTTTGAAAAGGATTGTAATACTATATAAAGGCTAGGAGTTCTTGAAAAACCAATTTTTGATAATTTTAAAAAGGGAAAAACGTTTTTTTAATAATAAAAAAAAAAAAATTTTTTTTTCCACATCAAAAATTCGGCTTTCTTGTGAGAGAGAAAAAGAAAGAAAATTCCATTGAATCAAAACTGCGAGAAAGGTTAAACCGAGTGATTATTTTCATAGGAGGTTAACCGGTTTCTGTTTTGTAGTTTTGAAGAAAGAAGTTGGATCAAATTCTCAACGAGGATCATCGGAATTGAGAAGGAGGGATCTAGACTTCGGAAAGAAATACCGGTCGCTTGGATTCATAGAACGTGTGCCCACACACACTTTGAGACGTGGAACTCGAGAATAGTAGAGAAGACACGTTGGTCAAACGCTCTAGCAATTCCGGAATCCAAGAAATAAGGTACGCTTGATCATGAATTAATTTATTGTTATATGCATCATGAGCTTCTTTTCCGGAAACGGCATAAAATTTTTAAAACTTCCGCTGCGCCGTAACTCCAATACCGGATCCGATTTTTCCAACAACTGGTATCAGAGCCAACTCATGATCATGCATATAACATAAATTATTTGATCAAATAAATTTCTCTCTATGCATTAATGAAATATTTTAGAGAGTTGGCACTCTAGGTTTTATTTTGAGTATGTTAAATATATTATGAATGGATGTATGGATGAATGCTTTATATTATTTTGATAATATATGATGCTTGTTCAATTTTGCCGGTCATGATTCTATAGAGGTTAGAAATTGTATCTAGGTTTTTCAAGTGTAATAGATGCGGTCTATAATCACCGCTAGGTCGTTCTTTCAATTCCTAGAAATTTTGTAAGCCGGAAACGGCATAGGAATTTTTTTGTAAAATTCGGGCTACAATGGATTCAAGGAGATTGAAGATGAACGAAGGTATGGAAATTTTCAAAGGATGTGATTTTTTTTATTTTTGGAAATTTTTTATTAATTAAAAAAAAAAAAAAAAAACACAAGAATCTTTTGAAAATTTAATTTCCAATGATATGTGATTTTGATAATTTGGAAATCAAAATTGAAAATTTAAATTTAAATTTAATGGATATTATTATGAATTTTAAAATTTTGTGATTTAAATTTGAAATTTGGAAATTTCAAAATTTAAATTTTAAAATTTAATAAACCGGATTTTTAATTTAAATTTTGATATTTTGTAATTTTGATTAAAATTAAAAATCACATATAATCTTTTTTTGAAATTTAAATTTAATTTTAAATTTAAAAAGATGTGACATTGGAGAAGGAAGACACATTGAAGAAGGATACACGGCATGGATCTACAAATGAAGGCCGATATATGTTTCGGTTAATTTTTGTAAATTTTGCAATTTTCTTTTCTCTAGGATGGAATCATGATCCACGACTATTTACATATTTTGCAAACCATGGATGATGACTTGCTATATGAATATGTAATACTATTTCATGATGTATTGATAACATGCCATATAGACTAGGGAGTGCCACTCAATAAATATTGTTTATGCATAAAAAACAAAAACCCTAATTTAAAAGATTGAGTGGGAGAAGGTTTTACACACTAAGACCTACGGCCTCCATCGTTGGTCCAATAGTTACGCATGGTAGTGCCTACTACTCGGTTTCGATCCGAGAATTCCCTTCGGATAGGTATCTTACCTAGAGCGCACACTGATTTGGATTTCCGAAAAGATAACAATTTTGGGCATATTTAATGTTTAGATCACCCCTCGGTGGCGGATGTAAAATATGGATTCAAAATTGGAAACGATGGTTACACACTCATACTACTTTATTTATTAACCCTCCCTCGAGGCTCTGTTATGTAAATTAGTGGCCAAATAAACGATAGTTAATATATATTTAATGGAGTTTGTTCCATGGATGAATATGTATTAATCGGAAGGGATCCGTGTTCTTGGCTAGTTATTCTATGACTATCCCTCGGTAGCTTAGAAAGCGGTAGCTAGGAATTGTCGTTGTAAGGTATGTGTTTTAAGGGTTTTACACATGAACATTTAGATTGCATATAGATCTTTTTGTTTCATTACAAAATCATATTTTATAAACTGATAGGATGTTTGCTCATACTTATTACATGTTTTCTTATTATAGATCAAAATGTCAAGCCCTTTATCTGTGATACTTACGCAAAACAAATTAACTGGCGAGAATTTTAATGACTGGAAAAGGAACTTGCTAATCGTCCTAAACTTTGAGAAACACAGTTTTGTCCTAACCCAACCTCGACCACCTACGCCTACGATCGATGCTCCTGATAGGGATTTTGTAGCGCTTGAGCGCTGGGACAATTCCAACCTTAGTGCCATGTGCTATATTCGGGCGAGCATGTCTAACGTGCTCCAGAAACAGCATGAGGAACATCAAACTGCTAGGCAGATCATGGATAACCTGGAGGAAATGTTTGGTGAACAAACTATCCAGGCTAAGACCGATGCTATCAAAGGTCTCATGAACTGCAGGCAGAAGGTTGGAACTCCCATCAAGGAGCACATGATGACAGTCATGGCTTATTTGTCTGAAGCTCAGGCAAATGGGGCTGAGATCGATGCTGAAACTCAACTGGTTATGGTTTTTCAAACCTTATCCAAGGATTTCGATTTGTTTCAGGCATCCTACAACCTTAACCGGAAGGAGATGTCTTTAACGGAATTGATGAAAGAGTTGCAAGCCTTTGAGAACATTTTTAAGGGTTCTGGATCTAAGGCTGAGGCAAATTTGGCTGAACCTAGTTCGTCTGTTCCTAATCCCAAAAGGAAGAAGGAAAAAGGGAAGAACAAGGGGAATAAGCCTGCGGTGAATGCACTTGCTTCTAAGAAGTCTACCAAGACTAAGAAGCAAAAGGTGGACCCCAAAAAGGTTAAGTGCTTTCACTGTGGGAAGAAAGGACATTTCAAGAAGGATTGCCGAGATTTCCTGGCTTTGCAAAAGCAGAAAGGTAATTTCAATGTCCTGTATCTTGAGGGTTGTTTAGTGGAAGAATCTAAGGACAATTGGGTTATAGATTCTGGAGCTACTAACCATGTTTGTATTTCTCTACAGGGGTTCAACGTAACGAGAAGTCTGCATGAGGAGGACTTTACGTTAAGAACCGGCGATGGGACGTTGGTGCGAGCTGAAGCAGTGGGAGAAGTGCATCTTTATTTTGATGAATTTAGGTTTATTGTTTTGAGACATTGTTTTTATGTTCCTAATTTTAAGAGGAACCTAATTTCGGTAGCTTGTTTAATTAAAGATTCTTATTCAGTTTCTTTTAATAATAAAGTTGTTATTAGGAAAAACAATTCTCTTATCTGTAATGGATGGATGCATGGAAATCTTTATTTTATCAAACCTAAGATGCACTCACTGCTTGATACAGAATTGGAAAAGAACTCTAAAAGACATAAGTCTTCTCACTCTAACAAATCATATCTTTGGCATTTACGACTTGGTCACATAAGCCTTAACAGAATTCAAAGGATGGTAAAAGATGAATGCCTCGACTTGTACGAGGTTGAACCTTGGCCACAATGCGAATCCTGTTTGGAGGGCAAGATGACTAAACGGCACTTTGATGCCAAGGATGGTCGTGCCGAGAAACTTTTAGAACTTGTGCATACAGATGTTTGTGGTCCCATGAACATAGAAGCACGTGGTGGGTATGAGTATTATATCACTTTTATTGATGATTACTCAAGGTATGGATATGTCTATTTAATGACCCGCAAAAGCGAAGCCTTTGACAAGTTCAAAGAGTTTCGGGCTGAAGCGGAGAAACAATTAGGCAAGTCCATTAAGACACTTCGATCGGATCGAGGTGGGGAATACCTATCGGATGAGTTCTTAGGATATTTGATAGAGAATGGGATTCAATCCCAGTTGACTGCACCTGGTACTCCTCAACAGAATGGTGTAGCTGAGAGAAGGAATAGGACCCTATTGGATATGGTCCGGTCTATGATGAGTTATTCCACTTTACCTTTATCATTTTGGGGGCACGCCATACAAACTGCATGCTATCTTCTGGATAACGTTCCCTCCAAATCGGTTCCTAAAACTCCTTATGAGTTATGGACGAGTAGGAAACCTAATTTGAATCATATTCGAATTTGGGGTTGTCCGGCACACGTCCTGGATAAGGAAGCGAAGAAATTGGAGTCACGATCAGAAGTGTGCTTGTTTGTTGGCTATCCAAAAGGGACAAAAGGTGGTCTGTTCTATAATCCAAAGCAAAATAAAGTCTTTGTTTCAACACATGCAACATTCCTTGAGGAAAGTTACATGGAAGACTTTAAACCTCGTAGCAAAGTAGTGCTTGAGGAGATGACTTTGGGTTTGGATGTTCCTAAAGTCACAGAAAACCCTGCGGAAAAATCACTAAAGAATCAACAACCACAGGAGCTTCGTCGTAGTGGGAGGATTATCAGGGAACCTGAAAGGTACATGTTCAGTGGTGAAGTTTATGAAGCAGAATCCATAGAACATATTGATGATCCAGCTACGTACAAGGAAGCTATGGAGGATGTTGATTCTAGTCTTTGGCAAAAGGCTATGAATGCCGAGATGGAATCTATGGATTCCAACGGAGTCTGGAAACTTGTAGACTTACCCCAAGGCATAAAACCGATTGGGTGTAAGTGGGTATACAAGAGGAAGAGAGGTGTGGATGGGAAAGTGGAAACTTTCAAGGCAAGACTTGTAGCGAAGGGCTATACGCAGAAAGAAGGAATCGACTATGAAGAAACCTTCTCGCCTGTAGCAATGCTTAAGTCAATCCGCATTCTTTTATCCATTGCGGCTGCTCTCGATTATGAGATCTGGCAAATGGATGTCAAGACAGCTTTCTTAAATGGCTCTCTTGAGGAAGATATCTATATGATACAACCAGACGGATTCAAGGCAAAAGGCCAAGAAGACAAAGTATGCAAGTTGCTTAAATCCATTTATGGATTAAAGCAAGCATCTCGTTCTTGGAATATTAGGTTTGATCAAGCGATCAAAACTTATGGATTCAAACAAAACATTGATGAACCATGTGTTTATAAATGTATCAAGAACGAGAAAGTGGTGTTCCTTATACTCTATGTGGATGATATATTGCTTATTGGAAACGATGTGGCAATACTATCATCTGTCAAAGTTTGGTTAGCCAAACAGTTTGACATGAAGGACTTAGGAGAAGCTAGTTATGTTCTTGGTATTCAACTCTTTAGAGATAGAAAGAACAAAACGATAGCACTCTCCAAGCTTTATACATTGATAAAGTACTTGAGAGGTTTTCTATGAAGGATTCCAAGAAAGGTGCTCAACCTTTCAGGATTGGAATCAAACTTTCTAAAGATGACTGTCCCAAGACATCGGAAGAAAGGGAGCGTATGAAAAATGTACCTTATGCATCAGCAGTAGGTAGTCTTATGTACGCTATGTTATGCACTAGGCCTGACATTTGTTTTGCGGTTGGTATGGTAAGTCGATATCAATCGAATCCGGGACCGAACCATTGGGCTGCGGTCAAGCATATACTCAAGTATTTACGGAGAACGAGGGATTATATGCTAGTGTATTCCGGTCAGGACCTTGTTCCTATAGGATATACTGATTCTGATTTTCAATCAGATCAGGATTCAAGGAAATCGACTTCAGGATCTGTCTTCACCCTTGGAGGTGGTGCCGTTGTGTGGAGGAGTGTTAAGCAATCTTGTATTGCTGACTCGACCATGGAAGCCGAGTATGTGGCAGCCAGTGAGGCATCAAAGGAAGCGGTTTGGCTCCGCAGGTTCCTTAGTGACCTTGAGGTCGTTCCTGGTATGGATAAAGCTATGGTGCTCTACTGTGACAACAGTGCAGCAGTAGCTAATACCAAGGATCCTAGGCATCATAAGAGGAGTAAGCACATTGACAGAAAATATCACATTATCAGAGGCTTTGTTGAGAGTAGAAATGTGACGGTTTGCAAAATCGCATCGGAGGACAATCTTGCTGACCCGTTCACGAAGACTTTGGTGGCCAGAAGATTCGAAGAACACGTCGAAGGCATGGGGATGCGTAATATGTCACATTTACTCGCTTAGGGCAAGTGGGAGATTGTTGGGATCTATAGGTGCCCTAAGGATAGAAAATCTTAGGGATTTTCTGTAAATATGACATTTTGATATTAGTAAGAGGAAATTATTCATGTTTAATAAGTTGTGTCCTATTTACTTTCATTTGTTGATTGTATAATTATTTTGAGCAAACATAAAATACTCCTAGGCTGTTGGTAATATATCGAATTACCATATGTATACGGGGTATGCATAGAAGACGTGGTAATTTGATAACAGTCTAAATAAATAGTCCGCAATCAACGGAATAAGATTTGGGGATCTTATTCATGATAAGATTGTAAAGGTTGTCTACTTCCTTGGAGGGATGGTTTGTCTTGACCATCGGATAGGTTCCGAGTAGAAACTTTAATGTATACCAGTATTGAGGTATGACATTGGACTGGACCTAAAGTGTTAATTGATTCGGTTTAATAATTCCGTTTATAAGAATCAATGATACTTTGATTATCATCCTGCATTAATCTTAATCCTGAAATGATTACTTGAGTTCGCATCCATGACTTATGTACTTTGATGCACTAAAGGTGAGACACTGTTAATTCATGGTCAACATACTTGTGTTTTGGGTGCATGACTTATGGATGGAGAAATCAAGATTCATAGATACGGAAACATAGCTATCTTAATGATAGTAAATGTTATCTACTTAAAGGTATTATTCGGGGATTGAAAGATAGTATAACAAGATCTTGGCCATCGGTTTACTTTGTGTTCTCTGGTGGTTTTCCAATTGTATGGTTTTACAATTGGTGGTTCTTTCAATGGAGAATAATTGAACTTTAAGTTAAAATGATTGAAAAGGTAAAACGGAAAAAGTCCTTAATTCAATCATGGATAACATATGGGGATTAAGCAAGCGATGAATAAATCATGGAAGAAGCACTACGTGAGAGAGCTTTCGTAATACGGTATGTAAACAGGAGTTCAGCTTCAAACTTTTAGTGGAATAGTTTTGAAGTTGATAATTGATGGATAATTAATCTGGGATTAATTTTTCACAATTATAGGAGCCTCTTTACATATTTCCATCGGGTCCCTCTATTAGCTCATATAGTTCCACGAAGCATCTCGGGATTTGTTCCTAATGAGATCGGTAAATTGTAAATGGAATTTTGTAATGTCTATTAAGACATGGTACTCTCTAACATGCAATCCAAAAAGGATTGGACATGTGAAATTTGTAGACAAATGATTTGTCAACATGTGATTGGTTAATTTGAATTTTGAAAATAAGATTGTATTTGAATTTTGGAAAACAAAATTTTTCTCTCCTAATTAAAAGTGGTGCACGTTTTTTAATTGTATGGAGGGAAGAAAATTTTGTTTTCAAAATTATTTAAATATATTCCTAATATTTAATTATTAATTGGTTTAAATAATGGAGATTATTTCATGAATTTTTCTTTCCTAATTAAAGAGGTGCATGGTTTTGTGAGGAAAGAAAATTTGAAATATTTCATTAATTTAAATTAATTAATATGGATAATGTTTATGGAAAATATTTATTCAAATATGTGAATCCTATTTAAATTCGAAAAGGTTTAAAAGAAGTTTGAATCTAGATAGGACTAGGATCTTTTGACTAGTCTAGATTCTTGATTTAAAATTTAAACCACCAATCAAGATTTCTCTCACTTTGTGGCCGAATTTTAAAGGGGATTTCCTCTTGAAATTTGTTTTTAGGTTCAATGAATCTAGCCCTAAAGTTGTATGATCTTTAGGTTCAAGATTTATCCGGAAAATAATTATTAATTATTTTTCAAGTAGGAGATAAATTTTGAAAAGGATTGTAATACTATATAAAGGCTAGGAGTTCTTGAAAAACCAATTTTTGATAATTTTAAAAAAGGGAAAAACGTTTTTTAATAATAAAAAAAAAAAAAAATTTTTTTTCCACATCAAAAATTCGGCTTTCTTGTGAGAGAGAAAAAGAAAGAAAATTCCATTTGAATC
>JAINRI010000072.1:0-5000 GCA_025413485.1 Ficus microcarpa
CTGAAGGAATTCTCTGATTAATATGTGTTTTCAGTTTCTGACTCTTCTCCTTCTTCTTAATCATCCTGCCAACCATGTTAAGCCTTTCGAGCTTCTGCTTTAAGCTAAGATATGCCCCAGGTCGTGATAAATTTCGTGTGAATTCTTCCATGATTTGTCCACTTTCTCCTTTAAATCACGGTTCAGAGGCTGGTTAGGTGGAGCTTTAGATATTCCCAACTTTACTGATTTAGCTTGTCTTGTAAGCCCATTGAAATGAATGCTTCTGTAATCTCCTTGTCTACTTCTTGTTTCAGATTTTCAATCGATTCAATCACAACTGGATCAGCCAATCCCTTCGCGTCAACAATCTTCTTCTTGAGAGTCTCGATCTCTGTCTCTATATGAGCGGTCCTTGGCACGTTAACCTCTGACAGCTTCATGTTCCGTTTTCTCTTAGGCTCCACAGGCACTCCTTCTTGGAAGCCTCCGATGTGTCGGAATTTGAGCATCCGGTGGTGGATCAACACGTCTGTGTCCATCTTTGTCAGTTCCTACATGCATTTGGCATAGCGGTAAGTGGTCAAACGACAGAGAATGCAACTTTAGAAGTCTGCACTGTTAAAAAAATAAAAGTTCTCCGCATTATAAACACAACAGAAATTTTATGTTGCTATTTCTGCATCACGAAAAAAATGTGTAAACTAGTCACCTCCATTGCCTTTTTAATCGTCAACTTCATCTGATGGGAAGTCCATTCAGGATCAGCATGTGCACCACCCAGGGGCTCCTGCAAAATCCAGCAACGGCACATTTATAAATATACTAAAAGGAGGTAAGGGTTTCACTGTTACTTCAATATTAATATACAGTACATTTTGCCTTTTTTTTTTTTGGCTCTATTTTCGCCACTTTAGCTACAGTAATGTATAGTAATGTACGGTAATCATTTAGCTTTTTTTTTCCCCTCTATTTTCACTTCTTTAGCTACAGTAATGTACAGTAACTTTTACTTTTTTCTATAGTGTAATAATTTTTTTACCCTTCATCACTAATTATTTTTTTCATCGCTGCACTACTATGCCGGTTTTACCATTTATTTTTTTGGTCAATTGGAAATTTTGTCCTTGGGTTTTAGTTACTTTTACTTTTGATACAATGTTGGGACAACTTTGTCCTTCTAAAATTATTAATGGACGATTTTGCCCTTCATTTGTAGTTGCTTTTTTCCTTTGCTATAGTGTTATTCCGGTTTTACCCTCTCTTTTTTTTTCAATTGACAATTTTGCTTTTGGACTTTAGTTACTTTTACAGCTTGCTACAGTGTTGGAACAACTTTGTCCTTCTAAAATTATTTATGGATCACCCTTCCTTTGTAGTTGTTTTTTTTTATAGCTACAATAACTGAACATTATTACCCTTTCAATTTGCATTTTTGATTTAGTCCATTGAAGATGTGTTAAAGTGCAATATTTTTATGTATATAACTTAACTGAAATTTATTTATTTTCTTTTCTTTTTTTTTTTTTTTGTAAAAAACAATAAACAAAAAAAATAATAGAATCTGTTTTTGATTTTGTTGTTTTTCTTTAATTTTTTTTTTCCACTTTTTAGTTTTTTTTTTCCTTGTATTTTTTTATTTGTTTTTTTTTTTTCTGCTTTCTAAGATTTAAATTTTAAAGTTTAGTTTTTTATTCATCTTTTCTTCGTATTTTTGTTATTTTATAATTTTTAATGATTTTGTTTCACATTTCCGATTTTCAAATTTTTTATTCTCTTTTTTCGATTTGTGTTTGGTTTTTTTTTTTTTTTTTTTTGACTTTTTCATTTGTTGGGTTTTGTTTTTTTAGATGTTATAGTTAATTTTTGTATTTTGCATGTATATAATCTAATAGAAATTTATTTTTTTTATTTTTTATTTGGTAAAAGCAATAAATAAAAAAAAATAATAGAATCTGTTTTTGGTTTTGTTGTTTTTCTCAAATCTTTTTTCCCCTGCTAAGTTTTTTTCTCCTTTTGTTTTTTTGTTTTTCTATTTTTATTTTTTAATTATTGTGATCATTTTTATTTCTCTATCTTTATCTTTGCATCATCAGAGAAAAGTTTTTTTTGTATTATTATTATTGCTATTATTATTAGTTTACATTTTTATGATTGAGAGAGATCCTGAAAAAAAAAAATTAAAGACAAAAAAAAATAGAACAAAATATACGTATGGTCTGCTTTCTTTTGTTTTGTTTTTGATTTTTATAAGTTATTTCTAGCTTTTTTTTCCCTGTATTTATATGTTTTGTTTTTCGCTTTTTGATTTATGTTAATTTGTTTTTTTTAGCTTATGGTAATGATGGTTTGGTATGGGTAGGGGTGGCAATTCGTGTCACGTGTCGCGTTCGTGTCGTGTTAGAGCCGTGTCAATTTTTTTCTTCTCCGACCCGAACACGACCCGCGACACGAACATGAAACGAACACGACACGAACCCGTCACGGGTTGACACGACACGAACTGAAATTGACCCGCGACACGAAATTGATACGAAATTGACCCGCGACACGAAATTAACACGAAATTGACACGAAATTTGACCCGAAATTGACACGAAATTAACCCGTGACACGAACTTGACCCGAACTTGATCCCGAAATTGACACGAAAAAAACGCGTCCAACCCGAACACGACACGTTTTTTTTTTTTTTTTTTGTCAATTTTTCCCAACCCGAACACGACCCGCCCCCTATTTTTCCCAACCCGAACCCGCAAAATTCGTGTCGTTTTCGAGTCGTGCTGTCGTGTCGCGACTTGTATTGCCACCCCTAGGAATGAGAATGCAAAGAGAACTATTAAAGACCTTTTTTTTTGTTTATATTTTTGGAAACTTATTGTAATTATATTATTTGTCATAACCAACTATCATTCTGAAATGTTATTTAATTTTCTTATTTATTTATCTATTTATTTTCCTCTCCTCTACAACGCACGGGCATTAAACTAGTTCAAAACTAAAATACAGCTCATAAAGCGAGCTCGGTTGACTTACACAAAGTTATAATCAAAAAGACCTCAAAAACGATAAATTTGCATGGAAGAAACTAGCAAGGACAAGCCTTGTGGAGACGTTGCCGCTATTTGGTTGCCGGCGGACCAAGCCATTCAAAATTGTAGTGTCGTACTATAGTGTTATATACCAATTCCTCAAAACAAGTGACATGGGCTCAGTGGCTTGAATAATATGGGGTTTGTCTTCGGTCCTTTGAAAAAACCGGTCTAACACTGTAACACTTAGAAATATGAGAATAACATGACATTTATTTTCATTTAATAGTGATTTTGAAAAGGTGTAACATTCGTATGTGGAAGATAAATTTCTTCTTGTTATACCTTTACAAAATCATTATTCTAGAATAAATATCCTGTTACGCCCTCTACTTCTACAGGTTATATGTCAAACGTGTTTGTCGTGAACAACTTAATGTCAAATCCCAAAATTGTCGCTTACAATAAAAGGTAAGAAAAATGTATAGTGATCCTCTACGATTGCATAAAACTGATTTCCGTGGCACATGAAATTGCAAACCATATCAATTGCAGAAGAAAAGGGAGATAAAACTTACAGGAACTATACCATCAGCGATTTTGAGTCTGTAATGCTCTTGAGACGTGATCCTCAACTTTTCAGCCGCCTAAACAAAGTTTTGAACTCTTGCTAAACATAAGTGGTCAAAGTGCAGAATAACGCCGACATATTGTAATCATTTTGTTACCTTAGGAGCTGCTTGAGATGATTTCCATAAAATTGCAGCACATGCTTCAGGGCTGCTCCAATAAACAGAGCCACAATAGATAAATTACACAAATAACAAGTGTCCCAATGTGAAGCGATTTCAGGGGGCTTGTAAACGAAATTGTACAAACCTTGCAACATAAAAAGCGGAGTTCTCTAGCATAAAGAGTTTATTTGCACAAGCGATGGCAAGAGCTCCACCGGAACCGCCTTCCCCAGTCACAACGGTCACAATTGGCACTTTCAGGCCAGACATGGCTCTGAAATTATGCGCTATTGCTTCACCCTGCATCAAGCATAGAAGGAATTTGATCCGTGAGAATGTTTAACCAAACAAGATGAAGCAACAATGGCACTATCAAAGTTGAGGAAGTTGAATACTTACTTGACCAAGTTCCTCAGATTTAAGATCAGCAAAGGCCCCGGGAGTATCAACAAATGTAACTATTGGAAGATTGTGGTGATCCGCGTATTTCATCATTCGCAAAGCCTTCCTATAGCTGTTTACAAAACAACGCATTCAATAGAAGAGCAGCTTTTTTTCATCTAAATCTAAATCAAGATGCATAAAGCTGATGATGGAGAACAATTTTTTTTTTTCTATACTTTATGCATTCACAACGTTACATAAGGAAAACTTCCAATATTTTTTCAACTCAAACATAAGCGAAATTATTAGATTCTGCCTTAAAAGTACTACAGTTAAACAAAACTTGATAAAAATCTAACTGGAACTTTTGCTTACGGTGGAGTTGTTTTAATACCGTGCCAGAGATTTCTCATAACACTTAATGGCTTGACGTTATTGATTCTGATTAAAGGTTCTTACAAACTTACCCGTGTGGGGTTGGCATAGCGAAGTTGCGAGCAATATTCTCCTTCGTATTTCGACCTTTTTGATAGCCGATGAACATGTAACTCTTGCCATCTATGCTTCCAATACCCGTCACAATAGCTGGATCATCATAGCCCGCGCGATCGCCATGCAGTTCCACCCACTATAACATCAATTGCTAAAATAGTGAACCAAAACCATTTGCATAACTATCCAACCTTGCAACAAATTTAAAAATCTGATTTAAAAAAAAATGGACATACTTTTTCCGTGATGTTTAATATGTGATCCAGAACTGTTGGCCTGTTAGGATGTCGAGCAATTGTTAGCCGTTGAATTGGTGTCAAATGCGTGTATAGATCTTTCAGAGCCTGAACTTGAAGGAGAGAAAATTTTCAAGTTAATA